>JANDJT010000002.1:19327924-19380473 GCA_024331685.1 Stegophilus panzeri | reverse complement strand
ATAGGAATTTGCACAGGATTATGGAAGTTCCCCAAGGAAAAGCAAAGGAAAATTACAGGGGAAATGAGCACAATGGGAAAATGTATTGTGATAATACTGATAATAAAAGTATTAAAAGTAAAAAAAAAATTAAACCAAGGCATTATCAGTAAAAATACTGACTTACAATAATTTGCCCAAAGTTTTATTTTAAAAAAATAAAAGAATTTCAAAATCAACCACAGAAAACTTCATGAATCCTTCAGTTGAAGATATTTGTACATTAAAGGAACCCTGAAACTTATTCAGTGTTTATAGTGAAATATTTGTGGTATTTATTGATTCTGGTGCTAATTTGTTGGTTGATGCTGGATTTTTGTTATTCACGTGAGAAGTTAGCAGTTCTACCGTGATGACATCTCAGTGGGGGAAACTGCAGAGGGACATTTAAATGATCTGAATATCCAGTTCACACAAGGTTTGCTTCATTCTTCCAAATGTATGGAAATATTTTAACACAAATGGTAACACTGTTACTAACTGAATAAGTAAACTCCTTTATATATTAAGAATCAATGAAATGGACTAAATGATCTTACTTCATTAGAAAGAAGTTTATGACCCGAGTTAAGACGTGCAATGTTTTTTATTACTTTTTTTATTATTATTACTACTACAATGGTGTTTATTATTAGAAAAAAATTGAATAGAATGGATCACAGTTAGGTTTTGCCGTTAACGCCTAAAAACAAAAGAGCAAGAGCTACTCATCGGACTAAATAAATAAATAAATTAATTAAAAATTAAAAAAAAAAAAAAAAAAGCTGATCACTGTGAATCAAAATGAGTTTATGATTGATCACGATGAACAGAGCACAAAACTTTTAAAATATAGCTGAGTAGTATTAGGGCTAATATGCATACTGCAGTGTTCAGCAAGATCAGTATCGGTATTGTGAGATCTTTTAACAAAAGACATACAGTCCTAATGAGTGCACTAGGTTGTATGATAAAAGATAGAGAAATTTCAGTCTATGCTGTGGGATGAGAAGATTGCAGTTCTGCAGGTAAAACAGTCATACATGATGGAATTACAACACAAGATTACAAAAAGGCTACTTATGCAATACAAAATGCTCCATTTGCAATCTAATCTCTACCTACCACATTTAAAGTGTGTGTGATTACTATGAATAATCATTCTATTTGCTCAACTGATTAAATGATCAATAAATTACACAAAAAAACCTTTAAAAAATTCATTTGCTCAAAATTGACTTACAATGGGTGTCTATGGGAAGTAGAATGAATTCTTGAGTCAAAAATAGTTGTAAATAAAAAGAAAACATCCAAGAGCTTCTTATTATTGCTCATCATGTTCAACGTCATATAAATGAGAAGTGTAGAAGTCGTGGAGTCAGCTGCTGGACCCAAGGTTCACGAATGCAATGGAGATGCACAACAGATTTGTGCAGAGTTATGGCAAATACTCTGCTTGGCTAGTTAGTGATCTACGAAAAGACAAGCACAATGGTGTTCACGGCAGTATTAGCATGAAAGTTGAAGCTTTTGAACCATCTGTGCTTACACAGTGTACAGATAAGGATGTGAGAAAGTTGGATAGACTAAAACACTAAAGTACTGCTGCATCACTCTCTTTAGGTAGAGATGACTGTGAGGGCATAATTCCTGATGGCACCACTATCAATGGGTAGTCGGGTATATAGTTGCATATTTTGATAATTTATTGACAGAATTCATCTATCCAACCATCGTCTGTACCGCTTACCATATAGAGGGTCGGGGGAGCCCGCCTGGAGCCTATCCCAGGGGATTCTGGGCACAAGGCAAGGGACACCCCGGATGAGGTGCCAAATAAACAAGCTAATCACATGACTTTGTACTAGGGGAGGAAACAAGAGTACCCGGAGGAAACCCCCGAAGCACAGGGAGAACATGAAAACTCTGTGCACACAAGGCAGAGGCACGTATCGAACCCCAGAGATGTGAGGCAAACACTAAGCCACCATGCCCCCCTTGACAGAATTCAAAAACTACAATTAGGCTTCCATTATGTGTTTTGAGGTCAACGGATTTTCTTGCTACAAAAAAAAGTATCAAAATTCTTGTCAATAGTAAACTGCATATACAATTGCAAGAAAATGCTAGAGTACAGAACTTCTACATTCTTCATTATGCAATATTTCCTCTTTGTATTTTTGTTAACATTGCCGCTTTTATTGATCTTATTGCTTTATTTTATATTAAGTTCATTTCAAACACGAACTATATTTTGTGCCAAAAAAATGAGAACTGAATTAGTATTAAACCCCAAACAGCCTGATAATCAATAATGCATCTTCAAAGCAACAGTGTTGCTGTTTTTGGACTGCCAGTCAAGCACTGATGCAGCCTGTTGTCTTGTGGCAGGCTTGCAGGTGCAGTGGTGCAGTTGAGGGCTAAAAATAAGCAGCAAATTGGAGATCCTGGGAATAATCCAGCAGCTGTCACCATTTCAACAGGCCCTATGCTGAGCTTTGCTCGATGTACACACAAGTCCTTAAAACTTAAGCTTAGATATAGATCATTCATGCCCAAACACAAGATATGAGGCTCCAATTGAACTTACGGTCATATTGTCTGCACTGATGTTTGACACATGGTGTGCTGTTATAGGAAAATAATGGGGTGGGGTGACTACCACCCTGAAGTTGATTACTTTCCCATAACTGCACATCTGGAAGTGTTTTATTCCTCTTATACGACACAGTTTGCCAACAATTCGATTTTTTAAAACTAATTGGAGAATGACACAATGTACATTTTTATCCATTTGTGGTTATGTTTGATGATGTTGAATGTTCACAAAACAAGTCAGTTCCTGCTATTGCTTACGGTATTACAGCTATAAACAGTCATTATCTCACCTGGCTCTTTCTTTCTGTCAGTTAATAAGTGATAATAATAATAAATAATAATAATAATAAAAGAAAAAACAACACTGCTTATCATGTTACCCAAAAAACTCACAAACTGCAACATACTCTTTCCTGAAGACTTCCCCATGAATGCTGATGAAATGCTAAAAGTGTCCGCAAAGAAAACATCACCATACCAACCATTACACATGATTTTTAATCTGTTTATGTGGAGGGTCTGCCATACAAGTCCCAGTGCAAAATGTTTCTATAGAAATGATTTCTTATTTGAACAAGTGCATTAATATAAGCATTGCTGGAGCTACTGCCAGCGCTGCAGTTATAGAAAATTAATCAACACCTTCTGATCAATCAAATATAGGAATACATACAACAATGCAAGTCATGATTACCCTTTAACCCCAAACACTACTGTGCACTGGTAACTAAATAGTTAACTGCACAGCATTCCTAGACTGAAGCTCTAGCGTCCTGGCCCGAGTCATATCTCAGGGGAAAGATTAAAAAAATCTAATACACACCCAAAAGAAGGAGCTGGAGGCAAAATAAACCAACAAGTTTACAGAAATGTGCCCACACACTTCAGGCCAGGTGAAAATTTCACACAGTTATGCATCGACTTAACTGACCTCCACCAGACAGTCAAAAAGCAGACACTTTTTTCTGTGTTTCGTTTCTTTGGGGTAAAACTACCAAAAGAAAGCTAAATCCCAGCCTCCTTCCCACATCTGACAACCCTTCTGATTTCTAATTATATGCTAGAGAACCACAGTAGACATAAAGGCATGTCTTACTTTCATCCTCACTCAGGGACCAGACAGAGTCCAGACTAAGCTCTGGGAACGGCTACAGCTTCTAGACAAGGCTGAACTCAATTCAATTTAAGTCAGAAAGATATTACAAGAAACCGAACAAAGTACAGAATGGTGGCCATAATAAAAAAGGAATGCATCTAGTGCCACGCATTGATGCACATTAGGGCCACTCATTTTTTAAATCCTAACTTCCGGTGCTTTGGCCCTCACTGCCCTCACCTCACTTTTAGATTGGCGGTCATAAAACCCCTTTCGTGGTTCCCGTTGTGATTCACATGAGTGGTCATTGTAAAAGAGGGAGTGTGCCGAATGTAATGTGGCTTAGCTAAACCAGTGGCATTCTCCACCTCTCCTAAAGTGACCAGAATGACACCACAGCACTGGTATGAGGGTTCTCGCAGCCACTGAAAATGAGAACAAAAAGCAGAGGATCCACTTTCCCAATTAAGCCATTCTCAGGTTACCGGGGGTTTTCCCCCCACTGTTGCTAACACAATAGCCACTGAACTCAAAGCACAGGGACGCTGAGGCAAAGGGCGTCGTGAACCTGTCTAAAAGACGGATCATGAGGGGTCGAATTCAGATGCTCTGGATTGTTGCAACACAGCAAGGGGCACCAGCTGGAAATTCTGGAATTAGAAATATTTAATTGAATTTGAAAATGTGAGGGAGGGAAAGGGCAGGAAGTGGAATGCGCTACTAATTATAGTCATCTCTACTGCTGCCATGCTGCCAGTGCTGAAGATGGAGCATGAGTTTGGAACCTTCCCCAGGCCTAGGGCAAGTTATGGCTAGTGCTGTCGAGCCTGATCATTAACGTTAGCCATCAAAAACAGGCAACTGTATATTGTGGAAGAACCTGCTGGTTTATTCAAGCTTTAAATGAATAACATGTTTAAAAAGGCCTTGTTGTGGAAGGTGATGACTTAAGGTGTGACCCTAAGGAGTGTAAATAACTAAAAACCTACTCAGAGGTGGAAAAAGTATGTAGTAGAAGAGGACACCTTAGCTATTCAACCTTCTTGTGTGTGTGTGCCCAAACCTCTAAATACTTCTATGGTTCAGTGGAAAGTTGAATCAGTTCCCCGTCAGATCTTCCTCAGCTGTTTTAGAGGGTCTGTGGGTGACTCCTCTTGTTACTAGTTAGGACAACTGGCTGGGCGAGAGCCGTCAGACCCAGGCAGCAGCTGTCGATGGGTAAGCTAACTATAGACCTGGCACAGATTTGTAAGAGTTGCTTATGAGAGAAAGAAACCGAAAAAGAAAAACACCTCCTTTACCCAGCGTCAATGGCCGTGTTGTCATTCACCTTGCCAACCCACTGAAACAAGAAAAACAAGCTCAGGTTATGAAACCCCACACACATTAGCGCTTTGTCTGCTCATTAGCCTCCTTGAACACTACAGGTATCAAGTCTCCTCACGTTATGAACTAGCAAAAGGCAATCTGCTCTCCAGAGTTTCAGAGAAACCTACAAAGTAAAACAGCTATTTTATTATCCCAAACTGACAAAGGCTTAACTTTAAGTCAGAGACAATTTAGAGTAATTATGATGACCATCTAAAAGTACATGGCGGCAGAATATGAAAAATGAAAAATGATTAGATACTTGGGCCATTATGTTATTACAGTAAGGCGAGTTTTAATGATGGCTGTTCCTTGAAACTAGGACATTAGTGCATCAGATTTTTAAAACTATCTAAACATCAGTCTGTCTCCAATTCCTGTCTTGCTTGCATTGCAATGACAATTGATACAAAAGCTTTCTTTAGAAATATCCTATTAGGACCCATAATGTTCCAAGGCTGGACTTCTTCCCAGTTTCTGAGACAGTATGACCCACGACTATAGTCCAACAACAAGCAGATTGTGTCATGGCATAAAAAGAGCAGCGATCTTGATCTCAACCAAGCACCCTTTCCAACCAAGCACCCTTTTCATACACATGGAGAACTCCCATACGGGCCATCTACAGGGCACTTGAAAGATACAACCAAGGCTATTCTTTACGTCATTCTGTGTGGGAGAAACAGAGCAATGAGTACCTTTTTTGTTTATTCATTCTGATGCCCTATATGAGGGTCAGAATTTCATGGGAAGTCAGACTGACATGCATTTCATTTCAGAAACAAGGTTTTAATAGACACCAAAATTCATCTAGTCATAGAAATCCATAAACCATAGATAATGGTATCTTGGTCAGGGTCACTGTGGATCCAGAGCACAAGGCAGGAATACACCCTAGACAGAACCATCACAGACATCGTACACTCTCACACCAATGGGCAATTTAGCATAGCAAATTCACCTTCTGGCATGTTTTTGGGAGATGGGAGGAAACTGGGGAACCTGGAGGACACCCATGTGGACATAGAGAGAAGACACAAAACCCAAAGTTCAAGAGTTCAAGACACCTTGGAGCTGTGATGCAACAACCTTGCACAACTGTCTTGCCCTTAATGAACACACCATATACAGAAGCTTTTTTTTGTAAAGGGTTTAATAATTATACAAAAAATAAAAAAGGAGCTTTTTGTAGTATCAGTTTAACCTTTCAGAGTGCAACTGATGCCTGTGTAATAGAAAAACCCAAATTTCCACCTAAAAGGTGAAAGTTCTCAAAAGCTTGATTACAGATCAATGCAATGATTAGGCATAGCAGCAAAAAAACAAACCAGATATGTCTCTGTGTGTGTGTGTGTGTGTGTGTGGTGGCTGAGTGACCTTGAGGAAAAGCTGGATCTAAATGGGTAAAGGAGGAATGTTGTGGTGCTGTGGCATGCTGCAAGAGGCCAAGACTGAGCCGCATTTTCAACATCACCCTGACAACAAGGCACTACCAGCCGCCCATTCTTGGATCAGACATTAAAATAAAAAGCAGCTCTTAAATCCTCGAGAACAGAAAAGCCTTCTGCACTGCTGATTTAATTGTTAACTGCTACTTTTTGAACTGCAAAATTTAATTCAGCCCAAATCAGCAAAAGAATGACTCCCAAAGTAAGGTTACAATATTGGATAATTGGAAGTAATGAATCTGGGGAACAGCGGCTCTGAACTTGATCACGCAGTTGGATCTGTTAAACCTGGAAAAGCAAGCATTTGAGACCTTTAATTCAGCAAGTGTGCCAGGAGCGTGCTGAATCCATCAACAATCTCCACAGAGAATGGCTGCCAGGGGGATGTTTGGCCTGAGCCAGGCTGCCAAGACAGCCGCTTTTAGTGGACGGGCCGGGAAAAAAGATGTTCCATCTGCCATGGAACACACAGTGTGAGTGAGCAGCTTTGCGGGCCATGTGGACATATTCCCTCCAAGATAAAGAGCAAACCGTCTGCTGCCTGTGAAGTGACCTCGGAGCTGGAAGACGCTTGGGCACCAGGCCCCAAAAAAACACCAGAGCCAGCACTGCAAAAATTAAACACGACTCCGGAGTTGAATTCCGAGGACGTGTTTGAGCTGAGTGTGCGAGTTGTGCATTAAGCTGAGCATTTGATCTGAACATTTAAGCTGAACATTTAAGCTGAACATTTAAGCTGAACATTTAAGCTATTCAATGTTTTAGCTGAGTGTCTGAGCTGAGAGTTTGAGTTATGCATTTGAGTTGAGTAAGGGTTTTATTGATCTGAGCGTGAGCTGAGTGTTTGATCTGAATATTTAAGCTCAACGTTTCAGTTATTCATTGTTTGAGCTGAGCATTTGAGTTATGCATTGGAGTTGAGTAAGTGTTTTATTGAGCTGAGTGATCGAGCTGAATATTTAAGCACAACGTTTTAGTTATTCATTGTTTGAGCAGAGAGTTTGAGTTGAGCGTTTGAGTTGTGTATTTGAGTGAAGCTTTTGAATTGCCTTCCTTGTACCCTGCAGCCTAGTTCTGGTTAGTAAATTCTCCAAAAAGAATTCATGAAATCTTTCCACGATTCAACACCTGATTTGTGGCCTTTTTACCAGCCATTTTCTAGGCCTGAAGTACTCTGGCTTTTCACATCCATACATATGTTAGCCAACAGGGAAACAGAACCAGCCGAGAGCCACTGCTCTGTGTATTGTGCTACAATACTTCCAGTGAGGGCTGTAAAACAAAAGAGCATTTCACACGAAACCCCCATTAACTTTGGATGGCACACTAGCCCCTTTCTCTCATCCAGAGAAAGTACAAATAAAAAGAGTGGATTGATATTAGCCTAATGCCCCTATGCACAAAGCACTCATTGTTAATAATCCCACAGCAGACATGGGAATGAACCCTGGCTCTGAGCCAGTCCCCCACCTCGCTCTCTCCCGCTCATATACCCACACATCCTCGCGCTCTCCCCTGCTAATTCATCGCCTAATATACTCAACCTGCCATTATTAACAACTCACTTGCATTTTCTCCCATTTGCATTTGCACCTTCTAGCTAAAACTACCTTCAACGTTCCTCTCCAGGACACATCAATTTTCTACAGCTGCATGCGTCATATTTTTATTGTATCCCAGTCTACATTCTAAATTATTTTTCAGAAGGAAAAAAAGAAAGTTTCCCCGCTCATGTGGCCTGATCTTCACAGCAGAGCACTATTCCACATTATGGAACAAAGAGAAATTGCATATTGATTAATTTGACAGATCGCTGACTGCAAACTTTACAACAGCATACTAAATCTGATTTATTTCTCAAATCCCTTTTTTTTTTTTTTTATATTATTACCCTGAGCATTAGCACTGCAATTTATAAGTATCCCAAAAGTGATGTTTGCTTGGGCTGTAGTCACACTTGAATTTGCATATCACTGTTGGTTGTTATAGTAAAAACGTCATAGAACACCAGAAGTGAGAAAGTTAGAAATCACCAATAGGGAGATTTTGCCATGGATTAGACCGGTAAAATTTACTTATTCCATTTACAATTTTAATCTTAATTAAAATTTAAATTAGACTGATGCAGACTGAGCAGATATTAATTCACATGATGGCACAAGAGGTGAAAATTGTCACCTTCTTAAGCAACCTGAAGGCAGAACCATCATTATATCATATTATATATTATTATATTACTATTTTAGAGATTCATAGTAATATCTTCTTGCTAAAAATATCTATATTTTACATTTCTAAGGTGGGATCATACAGCATCATGCATCCTAACCCTGGATCATACAGTACCCCAAATGTGTTCCTATGGCACCAAGCATTTATAGTGAATACCAACGTATACGCAGTGTGAGGATTTACAGTGAATTGGAAGCCATAAACTATCAAACTTTCTGTGGCAATATGATTTTGGATTTTTTTCTGGCGTTGAGTATATAAATATTATTTCCTGCCTTCATGCTGGTTTTTTTGTTGTCACAATTAAATGTTAGACAATGTCTGAGGTCTGAGCACCTAAAAAAAAAAAAAAGAGAAAAAAAAACTCAACATGAAATCCACATAAATTTAACATGTCAGTCCGAGTTGTATACGCAAATCGTATCTGAAACCTCATACAAAAGTGGGAAAAGTTAGATTGCAAAAACCTGCTCAAAATTGGATACGACAAAAAACTACATGTGAGCAGCCTGTCTGAACATAGCCTTATCCATAATGGAGACCAGCTGCGACACGTTCCACTCAGACGCCATGCCAGCTGACGCCAAATGTTATACTGACAACAGCAGCACAGTGACCTATATGCTAGCAGTGTGCTGGATCACTATGGAAGAAATGCTGCAGGCTTGAGTTAGGGTTGAAGCTGGCACTATTCTGTGTTTGTGGGGGGGTAATCTGGCTGTGGCATCAGAAGGCCAATAGGCTGCGTAAACTCAGAGATTGCAGCTATGCGGCCATACTGGTTTTATTTTTAACACCTGCAGTTTGGAGGGGTGTCCTGTCATCATAAAGAGGAAGAGCAACTTGGATAGCGTCAAGCGCCGTCTTCTTGCAGCCTGTGTGAGGGGGATGTCAAATTCTTAAGTGTTCCCTGCCAGTCAAATCATGCCATCAGAGTTTGCCAACAGAGTTTGATGTGTGCTTGTTAAATGGTGTGCCTAATCAGATTCCGGAGTCAGTAAACTCGAGGAATTCAGTCATCCTCAGCTTTTCACTGACTTTATGGCCAACCCCCATTCATAACTCACACTGTGGCGACTGGAATGCAGCTGCCGCGGTTCGGGTTCAGAGAGATCAGGAGCATGTTAGGGCCCCTCCTCAAGAGCGCATTCTCACTTCATGATTGCGTTTATTTGATCGGACAATAAGCATTAGCTCATGCTCAAGTTGGCCCTCAGCGGCGCGTCCTCGGTGGCCAGAGACACGTCACACGTGACAGGGTGACAGTTGTGTGAATCAGGATGGACTCCTGTCTGCGCCGCGCACTCTGATCAGCTCTGAAACAAATGTGGCCGCACGCATCGGCGTGCTGAATGAAATGCCTGCGGTATAGAAAAGCAGGCGAGGGGTCGCCGAGAGCTTTTCTGTGCTGCGAGAACAATACACCCACATAGCTGCTGCTCACATTCCAGACCTCATGAATAGGCAGCGCAAGAGACAGAGAGAGAGAGAGAGAGATGACGGTGGAGTCTGTATCTAAGTCTCCTCCCACTTACAGGAAATCCCATAGAAGGGCAGCTTCTGACGGTATTCGGCAACTTTTAGGCTACAAATTATAGCTCTCCCTAATATTTGATGAAATGGGAGCTAAAACAAAATGTATGACTCACGTCTTCTTCTTCTACACCTGTTCTTACCCTAAAAGTGCAGAAAACTGACATTGAGGAAGATATACAACATTTAAAAAAAAAAAAAAAAAAAAAAAAAAAAAAAAATACTAAACCCAGTTTAAAGCTCCATTCTCCAGACAGACATCTTAGGCTTTCCAAGAATGCAAAGTGTTTTCGGATAGTTACATGATTTTGACTACTTCAACAGCTGTGAAGGCTACAGAAGGCCTGACATTATTTAGACTGGCAAAGACTGGCACATGGAATCTTTTTGATGCTTCATTCATCGTTCAAGAAGTTATCATTGAGCTTGTTTCATGTTGCACAATTTTTACTAGGACTAAAACTCAACACTTTTCGCAGAATATAATTTAACAAATGTTATAAATGTAATCAATCAATGCAGAATTTGATCAGAGTATTTTATCAGTAAAAAGAATCATGGCCAAAAAAGCTGTTCTATTCAAACAAACCACTTTATTCACAGATGGCTGGCCTATTTACACATGACGCACTATGAAGTGTAGGCCCACTATTGTTTTTCATGTCAAACAAAAGGCCAAAAAACAAGGCCTAATGTTTTAAAAAAGATTTGGTAATGTTAGTCATATTGTCCATTTTTCCCATTTTTACTGCAGCCTTTGAAGTGACTCATGTTTGTTGTTTTTTTTAACTTCACCAAACCCCAAAAGAGAGGCCGCCGTGTCCCTCCAGCCATTATCCAGGCAAACAAAAGGAAATGAGTGGTTCCATATCCTGTGGACCGAGCCGTCTCTTTCAACTGCATATAGGGAAGGGGAGGAGGGAAAGCGTGGAAAGCGCCACTGAGAAAAACAGCTGAGCACACTAAAGTGTGACTTTTATGAACAAAATAGAAACATTTCAACTTAAAGTGAACATGACACAGACATAACCGAGAAAACAAACAAATAAATACAATACAATATTTTTTTAAAATAAAATAAAAGCAACTACAGATAAACAGGCTCTGCTTTTAAACTACTGGTGAACTCAGACGGTGTGTACAGCCAAGTTTACATCTACTGCATTATAATGATCAAAAGCAAAAGTTCCTGGAAGAGCTTAGACTTGTCTGTTCCATGCTCTGTGCTGAGGTCTGTAAACTGACAGAGAGGTGAAAGCACATGAAATGCAGTCGAGCGCGTATGTGTGTACGTGTGTGCAGTAATCTCCCATCTTCTCTCCAGCTAAAGGCTTCCAGCTGTCTTCCCGTAAAGGGACGTCTGCTGAAGGTCAGCAGCACCATGTCCGAGAGCTGATATGCGGCCAGAGAGCTGCTTCCTTATTTAAAAGTTATAAACCACGGCTGTGTACGATTCGCAGGAGCAGCCACGTAAACAAAGCTCTCTCTGTCCGACACCTCTAGCTCCTACACAGCCGTTTAAGCAAACTCACACATATCGGATTATTGACTGATCTGACTACATTTGCAGACTGCAAACACACACACACACACACACACACCCCTTCTTTACCCTCTCACCCAGCTCACATTAATTCAATCAAAGCTGGCCCTCAGTGCATTATGAACAGATCATCTTATCTACCAGGGTTTAACACTTCATGGTAGGGATCACACGTCACTCTGAAGGGTCTCTTTGTTTTTAAAGTGTTTGTAGTGATGGCAACATGGCACAAGTGAGACCCCGAGCCAGAACGAATCGCCATTAAAACTTTGTACTATAAAACAATGGGCTCTGAATAAGAGACATACAGTGAGCTGTTGCTCAAAGCAGTCTTTTCACTTTAGAGAAGCAGCAAAGGTCAGGAATTAAACAAGCCTTGTGTCTAAAGCCTAAAGCACATAAATAACAGGCTGTTTCTATATATTATACGTCAGCGTGCTAGAGGCCCTGGCTCGGGGCTCCTCTGAGAGCAGTCCATCAGCTGTTGTGAATGTGAGCAGCAGCTACGGTGGTATTGTCGACTTTGTCAAGCTCAGTAAACGCTTTGGAAACAACACTCTACACAAACAAACCATCATTAATCACAAAACAATCAATCATGTAAATAAAATAAACTGATCAACATTTTCAATACAATGAAATATCTTCACCAAGAACTAGAAAAAGTTCTCCTTCTTTGGTGTCATAACTGCCTCAACGTCTGAAGACTTTTGTTCAAATATCCAAGTCACAAACCCACATGGCATTTGAGTTTAACTGTTTTCATGCAATTACAATTTACTTCACCTCATCGTGAAGTACTGCAGCACTTAGAAAAACAATTGTGCTACAAAAGACCCTCTTGTCTTGCAATGGCCAATATCACCAGAGGAGAAGGTGGGCAAATCTGAGCCATCCAGTGCCAAACAAACCAAGTTTCATGGCCATCCATGTCACAGACTCCAGGCCTTGGAACATGGTAAGACAATCATACATCCCAATACCACATATTTCAGCAGGTCATAATATCTGCTTACAGCTTAACATATTCAAAACATAATTAAAGAGAAGGACAGCTATTAGGAACACCTTGATATTTTTTTTTTTTTTTTTTTCCCCCCATTTAACCCTGGTATGACTGTCTTTTAAAAAGCAGATTAACAAACTGTAGATTTCAAAATCTTAGCAAATTCCACAGGAATATTTGTTTTGATGATACACCAAACTGAAAAGTCTTGAGTCACTTTGACACGAAAACCAAAAGTGTTCATTTGTCATTTTTTGCCATTATGATGTATTTTTGTTCTGTTGCATCAATGGTCATTTATTTTGCTTTTTATGACTTGAATAGAAAATATTAATTTAATAATGCTCGATTTAAAAAAATAAAGATGCAAAATAATGCAAAAACACTTAAAGGATCTGTCCTGTTTGAAGTGTTTTTTAAGCTGACAATAAATAGAAAACTATTCTATGCTGTTTGTAGAACAGCTGAATTGTTGTACTTTCAGGTGTTCGGATTAAACCAGAAGTGGAATAGAGGGAAATCTTTAATGGAATTTTTGGGCATTTTTATTCTTGCCTGCTAATTTCTGAGTCATTATTTATACATCTGACTGTATAATAGAAGGACATTAATTGTAAAGTAATTTCTGATTTTCTGAACATGGTTTAATGAAATAGTGCTATAATCTAGTTCGTCATATAATGCTAAGTAAGGCCAGCATCCTGTAACCCCCCCCAGAACAGACGAGAAAAATCCAGACTGCCTGCTGCCGCCACAAACACATCTGTTATGGCTACTTCATAGATAGAAGCCAAACCAAGGTCCCATTAGAAACTCTCAGAAGCCCTACTTCCATCATTTTTCCACCTGCTTTACTGATTTTCTATTGTCTCTATCCAATGTGCATAGTGTGACAGTCCTGATGAAAACGAGACAGTGGCTTGTACTTCAACTTCAACTATATTCATATGTAAATCAATCACTATTTCCAACTACTTTAAACATAACAAAAGCCTATAACGAGACACATTAAGTAAAAATGTTGGTTTTTAGTTGAAGTGGGTGACACAACAGGCATTATCAAAGACAACTGCATCACATGTTCCCAAACCTGCTTATCCATTCATTTGCTATGACATCGGAGAGGCCCGTCCCTACTCTGCTCAGATGAAATCAACAAAAACAAATCAATTCTGCTCCCAGAAACCATGTTGGCATGCCACATAAATTACTGCCATGTATTTTATCAAACATAAGTGTTCAAGCATATTGTCAAACCGCAGGGTCAAAAGCAAATGAGAAAGCAGAAAACATGGGAGAGCAAAAACATTTCTGAACTGGTTGAAATAAAGCAAACAACAATTTACAAGGCATTCAAACTTAAAAGGACAATAAAGTACAGGATAGCGACTACAGAACCCAAGCGTTTCCTATATCCTTAATTACAGGCTGCTTCGACATGAAAAAGTTTGAGGAAAAAATTTATGTTTATTTGTTTTTGTGGGCAGCTAATAATTCTGACTGTCACTGACTCACTGAACCAGAAAACCCAGCTGCAGTGATTTCATAACCATCATTGCCGTTTGTTAAACCTGTCCTAGTGGATCTCCTCTGTCCTGGACTTCTTAATGCTGTTACTTTAGTAATCACTTAAGGACACAAACATTCAGAACCTAAACAGGTTTGGGGAGGTGTGAGGAAGTGTGAATGTGGGATGTTGCACGATGACAGTTTTTCGAGTCAATGACAGAGGAGATAACAGAGCAGTAGAGAAAGAGAAAGATACTTCTGGAAGTGTACAGGGTGAAATAGGCGTTCAAAGTCGTATCGTTCTGTCAGAGTGAGCGTCATATTACTGACAATACATACTTCCTGAGGATAAAAATGGGACAACAGCATTTTCTGCTTCTTTACTTATAGTCGATTGTCCTCTGAAGGAAATAAGATCATGGACAATTGTAAATTAATAAATTTTCTGTATAGCTGGAAGTAAGAAGTATGACCTAATAGCATGGCCTAATTCAAGCACCATTATTTTAAGTAATTATCAGTTTCTTTAAAAGGCACCGGCCAAAGAAACGGCGGGGGGATCGGTTGGTTAGTGCAGTGGGGCAGGGGGTGGGTATTTACTTGAGAGAGTAATTACCCCTGACAGGCAGACTTTTGTCTTCTTGACTGCTTAATTGCAGGGCGGAGAGAAGCCCAGGTCTGCAGCTTTGTTGATGGTGGATGTGCCAACTTAATGCGTGGCAGGCACCAACATGTTCGTCTTAAAATGCAACAAGTCAGTTTGGAAAGAGGAGGAGGAGAGAAGCAGGAAGATGACCACATGGAGGCCATTCCCGCATCTGAGTCAAAGTCTTACTTCCGGACAAAGCAGACTTTGGGAGGTGCGCCAGAGCAAACTAAAAAATCCAAAGTATGGTATTACCATCCAGTATTGCTACCTTGGCCATACCAACTAACAACGTATATACCAAAGTCCAGACCTCAATAGTTTCTTTGGGTTTTTCCCCCCTCTCATGTACCATAACTCCAGGAGTCAAATTCAAAATGGAAACAGTGACGTTCTGTTAATACGGTGTCAGAATGTAGTCTATTATATGGAAAATTTGCATTTCAGGACTACCCTGTTAGCAGTGCTGAGCAGCTGAGCGGGACACTTTTTTGGGGGTTTGCCCATAGACTTTTTACCAAACACCTTTTTGAGAGATATGCAATGCACATGCTATAGACTAACATCTATGATATAATGTCTGAGTTTGTGTGAAAATACATGTTGTCATAACCAAAAATATTTAACTTAATACAACTAAACTGTCTAACTGGAGTCAGATGAGTTTATGGAAGAATGAAAGCATAAAATAACAGATTAAAGATTAGCAACTGATGTAGTACATATACGTCTTTATGATATATTAACTATGACAAATTCCAGCAATGTGGACTAAAATTGTAATCCTGGTTGCTACTGATATAATAAATACAATTGTGGTAATTGTGATTTTCACCACTGTAACAAAATTACTTTGAAGAAACAAATAAAATAAAATCAGACCAGACTACATTTTACGAATCACTGATTTAGGGTCACTAGTTAAATTCGAGTGCCCTAATCTTATTCTTTTGTCACCCCGATACAAGCTGTGGGTGCATTATAGGTGGACCTTCTCAGTTTACAAATCCCATCCCACCAGCAAACACCCCGCTGAGCTGAACACAGCCCGAGTGACTTATCGACTTTCTACAGACTGAGATAACTACCACGTCCTCAGGGCCTGGGAAGAAAAGATGTTCTGACACCCCCCTTCATTCCTAAACACAGCCTGTTCAAAACACTTACATACACAGAGCCAGACTTGTGTTTCACTTTAGGCACATCTCAAGATAGTCAAGAGAGTCATCCTTATCACATGATCAAGGTGAGTCTTGATAATGGATTCACTGTGAAAAGTGTGGCACACGCAACTGAAAAGAAGGAAATCACTTCTTCATTTTTCTGACCCACACTCTGATAAAAATGTTTCCTGCACACTCACCTTGATCCAGTGTACCTGAACGCAGAACAGTGAAACCTCAGGTCAGGAACAATACGTAAAACGAAACCACTCCTGCATAAGGTGTCCCGTTCTGGTTAACGACTAACTTTAACCAAGAGTACACCAGCGGCGATCCAACAATAAAAGTTAATGGGTGTGTGAAAATGATATAAACACAGTTTCCTAAGAAACACAACCGAGTTGTTGTAACCTATGACCTATATAATCTTTTGCCTGATTATTTATAGTGTCATATAGACATTCTGTTAAGGACGAGAGATATAGCTTAAGTGTAGCTTGAGAGGCTGTCTATTTGTGTTGTGTATATACATATAGAAATAAAATTAAACCTAAAATAAACTTAACTGTGTGCCAGAATCACCACAACATTTTAAATCTTTTTTTTTTTTTTAAAGTAAAAATAAAAAGAAAGGTTCCAGAAAAGTTTCTTTAAAGTGATACCATATCAGGCTTTTTGCTTTGTTCACTTAAATAACTTTAGTTGTTGTTGTGACAGAAAATTTACTAATCATTTCAATACCACCTTCCTCATAATGTAAAGATCCTGCACGCCTTCATGGCAGCAAGCAAATAAATACAGTATCGAAGGAAAAAAAAAAAAGGTTTGTTTTTCATTGTGATAGAACTTGGTGTTGGTGTTTTTGTTGGTGCCACAGTAAATTTACTCATCTACATTTAATAACATTTTATTTAATTCATTTCCTACCACCTTATAATGTAAATATTTATGGCGGAAACAGATCCGGCACTTTTCTGTGGCACGAACATAGAAAATGTTTAAAAAGCCATCAGTGTTTATGCAGTCATTAATTGTACCTCTTTTTCTAGCACCTTTCTTATAGAGTGTAAATCAGTGCGCTTCACTCACGGGAGGTCTATCATTTCTCATAAATCCCAGTGAAGCCGCGCGCGACAGGCCGAACCCGGCGATGCCGCATCACGGATCAGAGCAACACTGACACTCACTTGAGAAAGTACTTCTGGCCGGTGGACGTGTACGCCATCTCCCATCCTGGCGGCAGCGGCAGCTCGTCGGTGACATCGAAGGACTGGTGGCGGCTGTGCGCGTGCTGCACGGGGCTCGCGGTGACGGCGGCGGAGGCGGCCGCGAGCGCTCCGGGTCTGAGCTGCAGAGACGCGGGGGAAGAATGAGAGCGCACGTGCTGCGGCGGGAGCCTCGGTGGCTGCTGGCTGCCTGAGTCCGTGCTGGACTGGCGCGAGTGCGAACCGGAGTCGGGTTCCTTGAAGAACGACTCGGGCAGGTGTTTTTTCCTCCAGGAGCTCGGCCGCGGGTTCAAGACGGCATTAAAGAGCGCCTCGAGGTCCGTGTCGGGGTCCTTGGCGACATGGATCACTTGCTGGCCCGGTAAAGGTTGAACTGGGTTGGTGCTCATTTTTGTTGTTTGTCTGGTGACTTAACAAATTAATAACAAAATAACGGTTTGCTCGTTACAAAAAAAAAAAAAAACGGATGAAATCTTCTAAAACGAGGCCCGGGTTTTGTTTTTTTTTCCCCAGTATAAAATTGTTCGTTCAGGCCTCCGGTACTAGTTCTTATTATTTCTATTTTAGCCCAGCAAAGTTAACGAAAGTTTACCAAAAAAAAAACAAAACCTCATTTGGTTCCCGACCTGTTCAAAAGTTTCGAGACAACTTTTTCTTTTTCTACCCTCGGCCGACCTTCCTATATCCAGTGCTAGTCTCTCCCGGGCGGCAGAAACTTTGTAAACTCAACTTTCTTCCACAGCGCCTGTGTCAGCATTACCTTATGAATATTCAATTAGCCCGAGGCGCCTGAGTCACCACTCCTTCATGAATATTTAATTAGGCCACGCCGCTCTCTCATGAATATGCATATAATAAGCCCACGCCCCAAAACATCATGAACTTCAGCTTTCCCAGCAAGGTCTGAGTAACAAGTGGATTATAGATCAAACAATATTGTGTATAAAAACTTTTTTTTTTTCCTATCTCGCTGTGCAACATTAAACATAATTGTGCGTCGTGTTAAATGGAACTAATTAGATGTCATAATAATAAGTTAAAGCAAAAGTTTATGAACAATTAGAAGAAAATACATAATTAAAATAAAGTAATTAATATGTGACCATAGTCTTATACGGTTCTATCTGTAATACATTTTTCATCCAGATAGAACCTTATGTATAATACTTGGGTCACAAATTACATAACAAAAAACACTAATTTCATACCAGTGTGTAAAATAAACACAACGTGCCATATTGCAATCACTTTGTTATAATTTAACACCATGGTTTTCTCCCTCCCCTTGTGGCTATAACAGCCTCCAGTCTTTTGGAAAGACTTTCTATAAGATGTTCAAGTGTGTCTGTGAGAATTTGTGCCAAAAGAGCATTTGTGAGACATTCAGGCACTGATGCCTGGCTCACAGTCAACATTCCAATTCATTCTAAAGGTGTTAAATGGGGTTGAAGTCAAGGCTCTGTTCAGGCCACTGGAGTTCCTCTACACCAAACCCGTCAAACCATGTTTGTTTTTATGGATCTCGCTTTGTGCACAGGGGCACAGTCAAGTGGGAACAGGAAAGGACCTTTTCCCAAACTGTTGCCACAAAGTGGAAAGCACACAATTGTCATATGCTGTAGCATTAACCTTCAGTGGAACTAAGCGGCCCAAACCCTGAAAAACTGCAGACTCCAGACCATTATCCAACCTTCACCAAACTTTATTACCTGTACTATGCGTTCTGGGAGGTAGTGCTCCCCTGGCATCCATCAAACCCAGATTCACCATCAGACTTCCAGATAGGGAATTCAGTGATTCATCACACCAGAGAATACGTTTCAATTGTTTCCATTCCAGCTAAAGCTTGGCATTGCACATAGTGATCTTATGATTGTGTGCAGCTGCTCTGCGATGGAAACCCATTTCGTGAAGCTCCTGACACACAGTACTTGTGCTGATGTTGCTTTCAGAAGCACTTTGGAACTCTGTATTGAGTGATGCAACAGAGCAACGATTTTTATACACTACAAGCTTCACCACTCAGAGGCCCTGCTCTGTGAATTTGAGGGG
This sequence comes from Stegophilus panzeri, assembly GCA_024331685.1. Classification (NCBI taxonomy): domain Eukaryota; kingdom Metazoa; phylum Chordata; class Actinopteri; order Siluriformes; family Trichomycteridae; genus Stegophilus; species Stegophilus panzeri. Next base: position 19,361,035 of record JANDJT010000002.1, on the reverse strand, counting down.
TCTAATGCTTCGTGGCTGAACTGTCTTTCATCCTTTCATTTCACAATAATAGCACTTCTAGTTCACCAGAGAAGATCTTGCAAAGCAGAAATTAACTTGTGACTTGTGGCAAAGGTGGCAGCTATGACTGTGCCACAAAATGTCACTTTAGTGTTCTGTATTACCCATTCTACTGCCAATGCTTCTCAATGGAGACTGCAGGCCTGTTAGAAATGGGTGTGGCTGATACATCTGAACTCAATAATTAGGAGGGGTGTCCACATACTTTTGGCCATACAATATATTTGCCCTATAGTTCTTACAATTAAATCTGTGCTCTGGTCATAAAGGGGTTCTTAAAAAATCTTTCCCTGTGGAAATGGCCCCTGTACACAACATGAATGCAAAAAATGTACCATTTTTCTTAACTAACTTAATTATACTATTTAAATAGACATAGGGAACTAGTATATTATTTTTTATAACTGATTATGACTGAGAACTGACATGACATGACTGAATCACTGCATCTGAAAGTGTTGCTTCTCTAGTTCAAAGAAAAGCATTTTTTTTTTTCCTCAAAACACATAATTTTCGTAATTTAACTTCCTCTATTGGCACAAATCCAAATGAATGATACATGATGCATAAGACAATACATTCTGTTCTGTGTTTGTAAGCCATAATGAAATGCACTGCAGCATAAGTGTCTTGCTACAATCAAGGTCTTGCTGCAGTCCAAGAATTACCAGACCTGCTCTGCAAAAACACACACACATTCAGCCTGCATAAGTGCTGCATTCAGTGCTTAGTACAGAACTCCAAAAAGCCTGTATTATAAGTGTGTATCTAGTGTCAAACTCATTTTAGCTAATGGGCCACATTACACACAGTCCAATCAGTGTCAGGTAGGCCAGACCAAAAAACTGTAATGGCCAATAACATGTCAATAACGTCTCTTAAGTGTGTTCATTTATTGGCATTTATCTGAATGGTACATTCTGAATGAATGAACAGATTAAACATGCATCACCTACAAAAAGAAATCACACTGCAATTCATTACCAAGAAAAAATATTTTTCAAATTATATGTTTTTACCATACAGTGCCATGCCCAAGTATAGGACCTTTGCTCCCTAGTGGAATAATAGACTTTTCTCTGTGGAGTTCACAGAGAAAACCATACAGACACAGGGAGAACAGTACAGAAACTCCACAGTAAACTGAGCTCCAGCTGTGAGGCAGCAACACTACCTGCTGCACAACTATGTCACCCAGTATTAGGATAATATGGAATCTAAATAAACAAGGCTGCATTAAAGTAAATTATCTTTTTGATAAAAAAAAAAAAAAAAAAAAATTCTGAATTTATTAGGCTGAAATAAAAATTGAGCGATACCCTTTAGGTAAAACCCAAAGTGTCATCTGTTCATCCATCCATTTTCTGTATCACTTATACTACAGAGGGTCGCATAGAGCCTGGAGCCTATCCCAGGGAACTCACATTATGAACAATTTGGAAATGCCTATCAACACATGTCTTTGTACTTGGGGAGGAAACCCCCCAAAGCACAGGGAGATCATGCAAACTCCGTGCACATGGGGCGGTGGTGAGAATTGAACCCCCAACCCTGGAGGTGCGAGGCAAACGTGCTAACCACTAAGCCACCGTGTCCACCCTCCTCTTAGTTCTAGTTAAGGGAAATTGTAATGCTACATCATACAAAGGCATTCTAGACAACTGTGTCTCCAACTTTGTGGCAACAGTTTTGGGGCCACGGTTAGGTGTCCACATACTTTTTACAATAGTGTATTTTTGGTCAGGGGCATGAAAGAATGCCATGCCCCCCCCTTCCCCCCATCTGCTTGTGGAAGTATCAATTAAGCATTCAAATTATCCCACAAAATATGGGCAAACATGAATGAAGCAAAAAGCCCCCCAAAAATTCAACAAGCATCATAAAACACAAATATGTGGCAAATGTCTCTTATATAGCCATTTCTCACTAACCGACTGTGGAATTAACACCCGAGTGGTTTTAATCCTTTTTACACACCACTTAATCCCGCATACTAACCAACTCGAGTGCAATTGTCTAAAGGCCGTTGCGGGCGTATATAAGGCAATGAACCTTGCTGAGAATTTGGCACAGGGAACAGTTGTGTGTCCTCTTACATACCTTTGCCTTTTGTTCTTTTGTTGCAGTGGAAGTGATAGGTGCAAAACTGCTGAGAAATGGGCACGTTCAGGTTGATAACCTTTCTACCACTGTTCTATCCTATGTAAGATTAGTGAATGATTAGTAAAGTAATCATTATCCCAACCCTGGGGAACTTTTTCTACTGTTAACCACGAGATAATATGTGACTTTTTTTTTTTTTTTTTTAAATGGATGATACTTGAGCTTGATCTCCAGATACACAGGATTTAACACAGGCACAAAAAGTACAGATTCTACAAAGATGTATTAACGTATTTACAAAACAGTCAATGAGAATACAGCAAGTTGTTCTCGGTCATTGGCTTTTAACATTATTAAAAGTGAAAATAAATTCATTTTCAGCCTCACTAAGTTATGAAATGGTCCCAAAATATGTGTTTTTCCAGATATTAAAGAAAAACACTGACAAAAGGTAATAAGCATAGAACAAATAAGTTATCAAACAAGCCAAAAATTAAAATGATGCATAAATGCTCCAGCTCTAACATTATTCATACCTTTCTTAAGTGAGTGGTTTCCATTCAGGTGATGACACTGAAGAAGTTCAAGTGTCTTCATTTATGACTTAACTGTATCTAACACTTCAAATAGAGTTTATGTTCCTGGTCCTAAACTGCACATTTTCCTGTTACAACACACCTGACTCACCAGTTCATTAACCAAGAGCTGGAACTGCTGTAAAATGTGCTGAATAGAAGGGCTCCTGTACACTGCTTTAGGTGACCTTTCACACCATCTAGTGTCCACTTTATGCACACTCCTATTTGATGTTGCGGAGAATTCGGCGGCAGTGGTTGCTCTTGACCTCAGCAAGCGCTCGCTCCAGCTCCTGGATGAGATGCAGCAGTGTGGCAGGGTCTGTCTGTAGAATACGGGCACTCTGTGTGTCTCCACTCTCTAGATGGAGCTTCAGGGTGATTGTAGGTTTCACCTGCTGTCTCAGAGCCCTGCTGGCCAGCTACGAAGACAGGAAACACCAAAATGTCTATTCGTTTTCATTTGTTGAAAGATCAATACGTGTGTCTGACACAAATAAAGGTTTTAGTCTGACAAAGAAATAGACTATGTGCCTAAATATTAAGTGTTATATACCTCATGGATGTGAGAACCTCAAAAAGAAATAATGGTTTTGGGAAGCACAAGACAGTTGAGTGCAAAAGTTTGTGCCTCCCATGGATTTTGGATAGGGAAAATGGCACGTGTACTTCTATTTGATCGTTTATTTATTTTTAAAAAATGTTTTTATTGAATTGCAACATATAAAAATCCAATGCAACATCCATCCATCCATTTTCTGTACCGCTTATCCTACATTGGGTCGCAGGAAGCCTGGAGCCTATCTCAGGGGACTCAGGGCACAAGGTAGTGGACACCCAGAGCACAATCACACCCATTCACACACAAAGGACAATTTGGAAATGCCAATCAGCTTACAACAGGACTGGGGGAGGAAATTGGAGTACCCGGAGGAAACCCCCAAACCACGTGGAGAACATGCAAACTCCACGCACACAGGGAGGAATTGAACCCCCAACACCAGAGGCCACAGTGCCCCCCATTCAACATCCAAAAGAACAGAAAAAGTTGGTTTGGTACAACTAGGTGAAAAAGTCTACAACCCCCAACCCCTTTCTATTCACTGGAAAACAAGCTCTGCACATTGATGTGTCGTGCTTTGTATCATTCCTGTCTAAAATACCATTATCAAGAAACATTACATTTAAAATCATGGCATTATTAATACTTTAATCAAGCTCGTGTCATTAGATACCACAGAGACAACCAAAACCGAACCTGTACATCAAGCCTCCACTCGAGGTTGTGATAACGGGACAGGGACGGGGCGAGTTCACTCAGAATCTGGCGGATCTCCTTCCTGTTTTCCAAATACAGCTGCAGCAGCAGTTTATTGAGCTCCTCTGAAAAACCCAGCACCAACACTGAGTCCTGAAAGTCCACGTCAGAGATCTGCAGGAAGATAAAACAACAGTGGCTCTTCACATACTGTACAGATTTCTGTTCCAGGAGATTACAAATTTATCAAAGCCCTCACCATAAGCTTTGAACTTTCAGTAAGAATAAACATCAGTCCCTCAACACCATGCTGCACAGTCTCTGCTGGCACACTCAGCTTTCCTAGAAGACAATTCAGGCCACATAAAAAAAAAAAAAAATAAAATAAAAAAAAGAGTTAGAAACAATCCTGTCAAGCAAAATATAATAATTAAATGTTACTCTGTGCTCAAAATAATATGACTTACTCGCTGCCCCCTCATAGATTTTAGGGTTTGAGCCTTTCTTTAGGAACTCCACTGCAATTCTGCCAAACTCACCAACAACTGGAAAAGCAATTTTACATTCTGCATGGAGATCAAGTTCATTGCATAGCAAGCTAACAGATTTTCAGATTAAAAAGAAAACAATAGACATATATCCAACTCAATAACATGAAGCAGAGATTATTTCATATCCTATATAGTACACCTTAAGTCAAGGGCCATGTAGTGACTACGTTCCTTTAGTTGCTAAGTACTTTAAATTAGTGGAATTAAAGAGTCATTTAATATACTAAATAGCTCACTAATTTTCAAATTGCAGTATATGGTTTATGAAATTAAGGGTCTATGAAATAAAATCAGAGGATACACGTTATTGTTATTATTATTATTATTATTATTATTATTATTATATTGGTGTTACAGTAGTGATCATTATCATTTATCATCACTTATGATCAAAGATATAATTATTTAAGAGTACTTTAAACCTACCTGACTGGTCACTAGAATTGAGTGAGTTTATTTCAAAACTCATATTAAAAACAAGATTAAATGAATGCCACATTGAATCTAGGAGCAACTGCATAAAACTAGGAAAAGTCATTTTAATATTTGAACACCTTAAAAAAGCCCCACTAAAATAGGATGTCACCCTAGATATATTAGTTGTATAATGTGCTTAATCTGAATCCTTTGTTCATGTTTATTAAATAAATCTGTTCCGCAAACGCCCAGGTGTAACTACAGCAACACTTGATAGGTAGCAAAAGAGCTAAAAGCTAACGTTACTTACCCGCTGGGTCCACATCAGATAAAAACCCCAGGTGCTCCTTTTGCTCTTCAGATAACACTAACAACATAATGACTGTCTATACGATACCTAATACATAACATACAATTTTTTTTTCTAATAAACGTAGACAGATAATCTGCCTGCCACTGTTTGCTATTAGCAAATCACATGATATTGTGCCCGTGCGCCGCAACAGAATCCGACTACAAACAAATAGCGATAATAATGGTTCCGTTATCAAGTCAACAACATCATACAGAGTAGTTTTAATAATAATAATAATAATAATAATAATAATAATAATAATAATAATAATAATAATAATAATAAATACAAATTAGTGGTTCTTTGGGTGTTTCATGCTTCTACTTTACTAAGGGGTTCCACCTGAAACCATTTTGTGAAAATAAATCCACCCCCTGTTGTAGGCTTCTACACAGGATATTCAGGATTTTACCGTGAACATAAAAATAACAATTTTAAAGAACATGTATTGCAAACACGCTTGGAAGAGAAAGGGAAAAGGAAGTGAAACCCAGTTTGCCTAATAACGTACAATAAAGCATTCCTTGTCTGTCTGTGTTTATATCCTGGAGCTCCAATTCACTGTTCCAATGTCACTTATTTCTCATAAGATAGCTGGCAATACCATTGAAGGGGAACAAATAAAATAAGTTAAATAAATAATAATAATTAAAAAAAAAAAAAATAATAATAATAATAATAATAATAATAATAATAATAATAATAAAAACACTCCAGTTTGGTGTGCAGCTACTAGCTCTCAAAACACAGGCCAAGCTAGTCAATGTGGTAGGCCCTCTTTTCCAGCTGGTAAGTGCTAGTAAGAAAATAGTTTCAGAATTACTAATATTAATGGTACATCACAGACAAGTAATTTTAAGGAAATAATGTGACAGTAAGGCAGAAAATCTCTAACATTTATTGAGTAGTAAGGTAGCTGAAAAAGTCAGTATTATGGAAGCTTAAATATTATGGGGAGGGGGAGTATTATGGAAGCTTAAAAAAATGCTGAAAATACAATGGTCTAGCAGCTTGACCAATTAGGCCAATGCTGCCAGAAGATACCAAGCTGCAAGCTGCTAGCCTGGGTTTTCAATTAATAGAATCAGGATTAAATGTGAAAATGTGTAGTGATGGAATCCTTGTAATATATTAACAAATTGCAATATCCTCCCTCCTGAAATTCCCCCCAGAAATTCTAACAGTTTCCATTACAAATACCATTACAAACCATCAGCTAACCATTAAAAACATTACCATTATTGGTCCTTAATGGAATCCACTAGACATAACATGCCACCAATAGAAAGCAACAAATTACCAGTAGAGACCCACAGGGACCATTACAGTTTCCATTAAAACCAATACAAGTCCCATTATAATCAATAAAACAATTACAAATTCTTTGAGGGTTTCTGTTGTTTTTTTGTTTGTTTGTTTGTTTGTTTGTTTGTTTGTTTGTTTGTTTTTTCAGCAGGGCTCACTTACAGCACTACCATATTACTTATTATTTGTCATTATATCCGAAATTCTGTCAGCAACATATTTTCCTAATGTTTAGTTCAGTGTATTTTGTATACACCCATAAAACCCTATAGTAAATCATTAATTTCATTTTAATGTTTAAAAAGTTGCCTCAGTATATTCTGAGCTTGTCGGTTGTAGTACACTGATACAGGACAATGTACAGTAGCTACAATCTAAAAATAAATTTTTATTTTCAGGTTCTAAAAGTAGCAGCAGCTGTCAATTCCTAAGTCATATTCAAACATCCATCACTGCCTTCAGTGTGTCTTCCTGTTGTTTCCCAGATAAATGTGCATTCTTAGTTAACTTTGCAGAATTTTTGGATGCTTCTTCGGGCTAGGGTTTGCGCAACAGCTAACTGCTGTAGCCAGGGCTTCTCGACAAAGGCACTGATAGACAAAGTTTGAAAACAAAGTTAAAACATGATCTCGAAGGATTTCGAATTTTTTTTTATATTTACACTAATCCATTCAGTGAAACTGATTTGTGTCATATTGGTATGTGTTAATTTGGTGATATGTGGCATCACAAGTTGTATTACTGACCTGGCAATAGCCAAGCAGTATATTGCATTCTGTCTTGGAGTGCGTCCACAAAGGCTTGTGAAGGACTCTAATGAGGAGCAGAGTATTTTTTCTGATTTAGGAAAACTATGAATAAAAAGAGGTCTGGGACCAGTATCTTGAACTGTATGGGGCAGGGGAACTTTGCTGCTCCATTCACCCAGTTTGTGATCAGTATTTTCAGCCACCAGGATTTCCTTTGGCTTTTTCCTGCCACATCCCTTATTCCCCTTAGTCTTTTTCCCTCTTCTTTTGTTTGGGGCAAGAGGAAGCAGCTGCGGTAGTTGCTCTGATGCATTCTGGGATGATAGGACAGCAGGGTGATGACATGGACAGGATAAGCCTGTGAGCTGTGATGTCAGAGCCTGAAACCCACAGGATGACTTGTTGACCCTCGTGCATCCTTTGAACACAGAACCCCTGGGCACTGAGGACATCCTGGACAAGGAAAGGCCATCAATTAGTAAAGTGTCTTCCACTCTGCTTCTGAACAGACCACTATTTGCTGTGACAGAAGTCCTCTTTTAGCCTTGATGATCCATATCTTGATCTGAACATAGATCCATGTTGACAGAGCGAAACCACGAAATGTGACCATAGCGTAGAGTTTGGACACAAGATGAGATACACATTTTTTGTGTTGATGATCTATAGCAATCTGAAGCAGGTTTCAGTTGCTGGGATCTCGACAGGTTAGGTTTAATATGTTCCTGCTGAAGAACATCTTCAGAATGAGAAGTTGGCCAGCCTCTACAGCAGCATGTACAGGGCACTTCACAGGAAGGGTGAACACCCACAGGCTCGTGAGCTTGCACACCATTATCTAGTAGCCAACTGGCCATTTCAAGGTGTCCATGAGCAGCAGCAACATAAAGAGCCAAACGTTTCTGAAACCTGTTACACAGAGAGTGATGTAAGCTGATTTTTTCTACTAAATAATAAATGATTGATGAAAACACCTACTCATTAAGAACTTAGTAAGTGGATTGGATTCATATCTTACTCAGACCTTAGAATTGGTTTATCCTCAGAGAAATGACATTGGACTTGTGTCCTTCCAAAGAGTCTTTCAAGAGCTCCGTCCAGCCATCTCAAGTGTCCAGACAAAGGGTATCTCCTTGAAAGACCACGAGTGTTAAAATAAAACCTCATTATAACATAACAAACCAAATAGCTACATGTGTATTACATTCCTTACCAGCTTCAACAGCATAGTGTGAGAGCAGATTACAGTCATAAAGCTCAGCCCCACTCTGGGTCGACAATGTGAAAGTACTGATTGGCAGCCCAAGTAGCAAGGACACCAGGGATCTAAGTTTGGAGACGGAGGAAGCCAGCGGACATGCTGTTCCCATGATAGACAGGGTCTCCTTTGTCACAGCACTGAACACATGGAGCACAGCCTTTCTGACCTCCTGCAATGCATGATACTTTGTAACAAACTTCTCAACTTCTGTTTCTGAGAAATAGAGAAGTGCTCAATCTTAAATGAGCAAGGATCACTTTTTGCCTTCCACATCTTAATGGATAAAATGATATGGAGAGGAGCTTGGATTAGCACTCTTTTTTCTGAGACATCTGATACATAATATGGGACCAGATGCGGCACTGCTTAAGTACTTTCATTGAAATACTTTCATTCAAGGACATCTTGCCACCTTGTGGCAGTAGCTAGGAACAACAACAACAAAGGTTTTTAGAAAATAGCATAGCATACAGTACATCAGTGCACCTGGTTTTGTTCATAATTAACAATCTTGTAGGGTGGAAATGAGAAATATTGGCATTATTATGGATCTGGAATTTTGTAGGGTTAGAATTCTCATGACCAGTCTTGGTCTCGAAACATGTCTCGAGATTTGAACTTTGTCTCCTCTCTGTCTCAATCGTTTATTGGTCTTGACCATAATACTTACAGTAATTTTAAAATTATATTATTATCATACCCACAATCAACATACTGACATTTAACTTCTAGGCAATCTAACTGGTCTAATCTAATCTAATCTAACCTGTTTCAGGGCTTCTAGTATGCCAACTTAATTTTTAAAAAAAACATGTTAACATGTAGATAACTAGGTAGCATAGCTAGCTTAACATAGTAAAGCTACACTGTACCAAAACAGTTGTAAACTGTGAGTGGTCTCAGTAGTGTTCTTAATCTTGCCTTGGTGTTGAACATTAAAAGTCTTGATCTTGTTTTGGATTTGTTTGTTGTGGTCTTGGTCTTTGAGTAAGATGGTGTTAACTACAGTATTAGAAGTTTGACTGGCACAAATCACATAATCTGCTAAGCTACCACTAGCTTGAAAATTTTGCTAACCTCAGGTCAATTCTTACAACCCCAATTCCAAAAAAGTTGAGATGTTGTGTAAAATGTACATGAAAACAGAATGCAGTGATTTGCAAATCTCATAAACCCATGTTATTCACAATACAACACAGATTCAGAGTCCATCCCATATTTACTTCTGAGAGACTCTGCCTCTCTAAGATACTCTTTTTATACCCAATCATGTTACTGACCTGTTGCCAGTTAACCTAATTAGTTGCAAAACACTTCCTTTTCCAGCCTTTTGTTGCTCCCCTCCCAATGTTTTTGAGATGTGTTGCAGCCAAGAAATTAAAAATTACCTTATTTTTTTCTTAAAATGGGACATTTCCTCAGTTTAAACATTTGATATGTTTTATATGTTCTATTGTGAATAACATATGGGTTTTTGAGATTTGCAAATCATTGCATTCTGTTTTTATTTACATTTTACACAGCGTCCCAACTTTTTTGGAATTGGGGTTGTACTAACAGCTTTCTCTCTCTCTCTCTCTCTCTCTCTCTCTCTCTCTCTCTCTCTCTCTCTCTCCACGTTTATTCATTCTTTTGTTCTTTCCTAATAAAATGATTAAAAATCTCTACTCAGTGGTCTACCTAACTGATCCATCCACACTTAGCAACTTGTACAAATTTAATCTATTCTAATGATCTACTCCCAAGATGCTCAACTACTTATATTCTATGCTTATGTACTACTCCCAAAAAGAGGTGAAAACAGAGCTTTACCATCTGGATGTTCACAAGGAAATGCAAACAAAACTCCAATATATGACAATCAGTCAATCAATCAACCCCACCCTGTGGAAAATTCTCCTACTAGGTGAATCAGAGGCACTGATTTTGTGGCCAGATTTCTTTAACATCTTTTTGGGTTGGTCTTTGAAATGTTTTGAGATCCAGTCTGAACAAATAGTGTTATATAAAGTTAATTATTGATGGATTGATTTACATGCTTTTAAATATACAGGGGTTTTGTGTTTATTTCCTTGTGAAATCAAGATATTGCTTTACATCGACATCCGAAGCACAGTAAGAAAGTAAAATTGTGCTTATTGAAAAAGTGATATGTTGGTCACTCAAGTATGTCACACATTTCAAATTATAGGGACTTTCTATGTAGACTGCTGCAGAATTTCGATACTTTTTTCAGTAGATACTTTTTAAAACTTTTTTCAATACTTTTTTCAGTACATACAAATAATACATGCTACTTGCGGCTGTGGTAAAGTAGCTATTTAACAAAATTCCGTAGCATGCTAACAAGCTTGATAGCACGCTAGTGTTCAAAACAGAAATTTGGTTAAAACCCAGACTTGAACCTTAACCTAAACTGATGGGCTTTTAAGACGGGAATAATTTTATTTTAAAAAAAAATTTTTTTACTCGATTATTAACATGTGTAAAACAGTATATGCATGTTGAATTTGTTTGTTTTTCTTTTCAAACAGAAATCAATTTATATGTAAATAAGAGGTTCAACAAGGTATTTAGTTTCAAAATATTATATATCACAAAAAACTTTCATATTTCTCCTTTATTCATTTTGGGGCTAAAATGATCTTGTATCAGTAATTACTGTGTAGTTAGTGGCAAAAAGATTGCAGATTAAAGATTAAAGGCATTAGTGCCTGATGTACTAATAATATGGATCACTGTGTGCTTTTTTTAAAAACAGCAATAGGGTGATGGTAAATGAGGACAGCTGAAAATACAGCTGGATTTTCCAGGGACAGCAATTTTAGAATATTTGGATTATTCAAAATTTATTTCTGTATATAATGATCCCATTTTTACCTCATTTTCTGAAATGGAACAAAGTTTCAGAGTACACATCTTCACCGGAGAATAGCTTGCAGAATAGCCTCCAGGTCAATTCTGTTCATGCAGAAATTGACTTTTTTTTCTTTCCATATTTGGACTGATGAATATTTGATTTCTACACTTGGTGTGGAGGAAAAAATGGGAAAAAATTAGTTAATATAATTTTTTTTTACCATTTCATGAACATTTTTTTTTTATTAATATCCTATTTTAGCATTTACCAAGCAAAACAAAAGTAAAATTAAATTATCTTTGTTAAACAAATACATGTAAGCATGTAAGCAACAATCAACATGCACAAAACTTTTATTGTACAAATTTGCCTTTGTTTTAGACACATTGTAATTAATAACAATTGCTTTTAGTTTTATGTTTGCCAGTATTGTTTAGTATCAGGCACTGTGATACTATCCTTGGTGTTTGTATAAAAGTCAGGTTTATGATATTTCCCCAAAACTATTTTATGGTGAAATATAGACAATTACTATTACCTATTTTCAAGAAATGCTCTGCCACATATAGGAAAAGGTGTGTTCAGGTGTAGGATGGTACCTTCAACTGGCAGCAGATGGTTGTACCTGAGGAGATGCCCACATCTGCCAGACACCAGTCAACCTGCAGGACAGCACCAGCGAACTTCAGCTCCAGGAACCACTTTACCTTTTTATCATCATACAGCTGCACACTGAAGCACGTCTGTGGAAATGCGATAGGTGTTTGTGGTAAATAATAAATAAATTAATTAATTACATTAAATAAAAATCATGTCTGTGATGCTATGCATAATTTAACGGTGGGCAAAACTTTAACATTTTACAGTCATTATCCTTTTACTATACATGGATGCCTGAGCAGATGCCACAATGGGCAAGTAAGGATTTTCAGGTGTCCAGAATACCATTGATCATTGCAGGCAACACATGTGCTTGCCCTCGTTCCAGAGAATGCACAAGTATAGAAAATTAGCTTTAACAATAAGCTATTTTTTATGTTATTCAGTTTTGCTCATTACTTCATTCAACAGATGCTGAGAAGTGAACCAATCCAAGCACAGGGAAGTTAAAGAGCTGACAGTGATACAAGAGCATTTCCATCAACTGACCAGAAACAAGTGCAAGATAGTTGTAGAAAGAACCTAAAGGTTTTCTAAGAGTACTTGAAATAACACTTTTAAAGAATCTTCAGTTTGTCCCTATGGAGGACTTTTTTTTTTTTTTTTTTAAATCTCAAAGTATAATCTTACAATAGACTATTACCCTAGTACAACCACTGAGGAACCATTTTTTCTATGATTCTAAACATAAAGCGTTGAAGTAAGTGCTACAAAGACTATTCACAAAGTAATCACACTACAAATGATTCAAACATTAACATTACTAATACGCAATAATAACAATGACCTTGACCATCTGTTTTATAGCCGCCACTGTGTCATCAGGAGCAATGTCAAGCAACTCACGAGACTCCTCAAAGGCAATGAAGATTCTCATTGTGAAGTGCAGCAAGTCCTTCTGGCTACCCCACTGAGGATTGTGTGTAAAGACAGAAGGAGGTAATCTTATAGAAAGGCTGCCAGAACCAGTGGGAGGAATGTCATGGATCGTCTGACTTGGGAGGTCTTGTAAATTTTCGAGCTTTTGAATGCCTGAAAAACACTGCAGGAGCAGTGAATGTGATGACTGGAGGTCTTCCTCCTTCCTACCTCCTACTATATCTTAAAATGGATGTAGAAACTTGCATACAAAACATTCATTTAGGAGATATATATACAGTACTGTGCAAAAGTCTTAGGCACCCTATTTTTTTTAGTACAAACTTTGTTATATATTTTTATTTTATGACTTCTGCATTATTGAGTCAGTACAAAAACATTTTAGATTTCCAAGCAGTTTAGTTTTAAAGCACAAAATTAAATATTACAGAAAAATGATATAAAGCAGAGCAATACTTTATGCTGTTTCCACTTTATGTAATTCTGTGTAGACAGAATCTCATTTTCTGTGTTGCAGAAATGGGGTCCTTGAAGGACAATGTTTTATTCCCCTGTATGTGTTTGTATATAAAAATACAAAGAGAAAAACTCTGTTGCAGTCCACTACACCAGAAATACAATACATATACATGTATGATACCAGATCAGTAATTTACTAGTAGGCCCAAGCAGGCCTGAAAACAGCCATGCATATTACAAATAAAACAATACACTTATTAAAATTATATACTCTTATCATTTATATAGTATATCTGCTACAGATTTGACATTTCATTCATTTTCTAATTTTTTCAAATGGATTTTGCTCCACATCCTAAATCCTAAGCCTACTTTTAAATGTCAAAAGCCTTTATTAGTGTCTGTGAGAAGCAAAGGTTTACTGACATGTAAAGTTTTAAAGAGGTCAGGCTAATTTACACAAGACCTTTCCGGATTTTCTTTCTAAAGGTTTATGTGAATCAAGTGTTCAAAAGCTATGTCTCCCCAGCCACTGTGGAAGAAAAAACAAGCTTGAGGACTCTGTACTCACTGTCACTTTTGCTCAGAGGAAAATTGAACTCATTCATGATTCAGTTAGTGTGAGTTTTAGATATGAAAGGAAAAAAAAGTATCATAAAGATTTGACTTAAAAAAAAAAAAAAAAGATTTTAATTTTAAAGACCCATTGAATTCATACCAATGAAGTCTCATAAAGATGACATTTTTTGAGAAACTCTCCCAGGTATCCATCAACTGTGATTGCTGGAAGTATGTAAGCATTTGTGATAAACATATGTGAAGGAAACAGAAAAAAATAACTTATGTGCAGCACTGTTATATTTACTGAACCTCTGAATCATTTGTACAGTGTATACGAGATCTTTCAGCTCGCTTTGACAAAAATACACACACACATGCTCAGCTCACTGTCAGAGAGAGAGAGAGAGAGAGAGAGAGAGAGAGTGAGTGAGTGAGTGAGTGAGTGAGTGTATAACAACCACAAAAAGCCATCAGGTGTGCCATAATTCACTTGTTCCCACACACTTCCATTGCAAACTCCCTCTAATGAATGCACAATAGTTAAAAGACAGCTTTCCCTATGATTGCTTTCACAGTGTTCTGTTGATAATGTGATATGCTAGGTGTACGCGCAGAGGCGTTTGATGGCAGAAGATGCAAAATGGCACACTCCAGGCTCGACTGCCTTTGCTTTTCCCTGAGTAGCTTGGATGTTAAACTTGAATTTGAATTTTTTTTTATTATTATTATTGAATTTTGCAACCTGACTTTGACTGGTTGAATCTTAACACTGAAATTAGTCACCTGAATATAGGTTTTTGAATATAAGAAAACTGAATTATTGAATATTTAATTTTATGAAAAACATTTATATAGACACTTTTGTTTTTATAAATAAATGCAAAATTGTATTTTCTGACATAATATATTTCGATGTTATGAATTCACTGGTTTTTAATTTTCATTAGGCCTATTAAGAAGTAATTTTTTTTTTCTTCAAATCTTTTATGCAAAATATGTATTTTTTCATAAATATAATTTATGCATGATAAAAAAAAACAACAACAATTATGTTGTTTTCTCGTGATCTCGACATAACAAAAGTTGTTTTCTCGTGATCTCGACTTAATTTTCCTGTGTACACGACATCCATCGTCCTGAAGTCAATGGGGTTTTTGAATGGGTTTTTGGTTAAATGCCTGAAATAAGGTCTATGGTTAACACAAGCTCAAGATATGTTCACGTTTTGTAGTACATCATAAAATACACCAGTAATACCCCACTCAGGATTTTAAAAAAAGCTTTTACGTGTCTTGAAAAAGACAATGCTAACATGTGGCTAAATGGTACTGCAGAGGTTGTCGCGGACATTAAATGTCATCACGCCGAACAGGAAATCTCAGCTACTACAGCCTCGTTGTGTTTATACTAGCACTCTTGCAACTCAAACTTGTAGATTTATCAATTTATAATATTTTCCAATTGTATTGGGGTTTTTTTTGTTTGGTTTTGTTGTTTTGGGGTTTTTTTTGTAAAGACTGAAAGAGTTGTCGGAATCTTAATGGTGGTGACGTTGAAGTCATGCGACCGTGGTGTAGTTCGTTTATAGCCTAACGTTAGCTTTTATTTATTTATTTATTTGTTTGTTTGTTTATTTATTTATTTATTTATTTTTTACTTCTGGCGATTGTATATATGCTTCAAAATCGTATGAAACTTCTTACGAAACATGTAAGAATCATAAACTTTTGTTGGTCACAGAGGTTTTGTTTTGTTTTTGTTTTTGTTTGCAATAATCGAAAAGCTAATGGAAAATCCTATTGGCTTTTTGTGGAGGGAATCAGGGTGATGCTAACTTCCGGGGTGGCCTACAAAAATACCTCATCCCTGCAGGACTGACGATTTCCACATTAGTGTCCCACACTTGAGAACGGGACACACACCCCGCTCTCTTAATGCGGAGATAAAGTCCATCTCTACAGCGGGGAATTATTACATTTATGATGGAGAAGATGCCAACGTGCATGTAACACCAGTCCCATTCACAAAGCGCCAGAGTTTCTCTGGATAAAATTACATTGTTTATGTCGAGATCACGAGAAAATTAAGTCGAGAAAACAACAGAAAAAGAATTAACAATGCATGGCCGCTTAGAGCTTCTGTACTATTATGCTTCCATATTTAGACTGCTGGTAATTCAAGAATGAATAATGTTATATGTGATAATTAGTGAGCTGTACTTTGTTAATCACAAATCTTTTCAGATATTATTATTATTATTATTATTATTATTATTATTATTATTATTATTATTTATTAGTAGTAGTAGTAGTAGAAGTGTTTGCTGTTATATTGTTACAGAATTATTTACCCAGATTATTTATATCAATCTTTTGCAAGCAAAATATTTAACATACATATACATATATGTGGGTTGTGTTTATTTTGAAAATATATTGAAGAAATACAGTATAATATAAATGTAAACAGGTGAACTGTTAAATAAGGTATTGTAGATACAGTAAATGCATATACGGTAAAAACAGTAGACCACTGTACAAACAGATGAGTAGATTACTCTTTATTTATCATGCTATTTTTAATAGCATACTTTATTAATCTGTGATCATACAAACCCTTTAGGACCTTGGTGGAATAAATATTTAGAGAACGCGACTACTGATTTATTAAAATTCGTGTTAGATTACAATGTTCCTTTCCAAAGATTACAATACATCTGATAGTTTGGTCGTGATTTTAGTATTTACAGTAGGGTTCAGCAGATTTTGAGTTTGGCTGCTTTTATCACTCAAACTAAGCAACTCTGGGGCGCGTATCATCGCACAGCGCATGCGCAGAGCGTCAAGATGGCGGCGCCCGTAAAGTTCGTCTGCCTCGATCAGTTTCCACCTGATATGCACCCATTGCAAGTAGTCGTCCGTAAGTTACAGTTAACTGAAATATTTTCTAACTGCACTGAAACCTCATGCGCGCTGTTATTATCCTGTCAGGAAACTCAGACGTCCACAAAGTCGGCAGTTTTAGTTTGCGCCCACATAACAGCTGAGGAGTTCCCTGACTGCACGGTCCATAGTAACACCAGCACTCTGGCAGTTTATGTGTCTAAAGCTTTTCTAAGTCACTACAATTTTCAGGAAGAAAAGTCAGGAATCGCGCGTATCCTACAGCCTCTGCCTTTGGACAAGATAGTAATTGGTGCTCGCACTAAACAGAGCTTCAGATGGGCATCTTCGGAAGAATTCTCCAGTTTTCTGCTAGTTTTGGCATCATGTCCTGGACAGACTGTGTTGGTGAGGAGAGGTGACACTCTGATTTTACCACACCATCCTCTGCTTGGTGATAACGCCACTCTGGTGCGTCAGTATCTCTCTGATTTGGTCGTGCTGGATTGCACACCTCTTACCCATGGTATGATCACTGTAAACACTACTGTTGTAGTCTCTGATTGCAGGGACCTTTTGCATGGCCATGGTGCTTTGGACTCTGCTGACAGCAGCGTAACCCTCAGACCATCCAGTGTGTCCTTGTTCGTCTCTGATTTCGCCCACTATGCGAACAATCTTGGCCCGGCGAGCTCATTTCTGAGCAACCGACTTTTCTTCAGCTCTGGATTCACAGAGGTTCTTCAAGCCCTTGAGTGCAGGCTGGATGTGCAGGTCACCTGTGACAATGCCAAGCTTTGTAAGTTGGCAAATTTTGGGAGGAAAATAGGGAAGAATGCAGAGGTGGACATGGACAGCTCCATTTTTGTGAGCAAAACCCTGTTGTTAAAGCTAGGGTTGTTTAACGGTGAATGGGTCATGGCTGCATTGGGAAAAGTAAAAAGATGTTCGGGAGCAGAAGGGGCACAAAGTCCTCCAGACAACGAAAGTGGAGCAAAGGCTATGACTAAGGCCAAAGGAGATAGTCATCTGGCTAAAATCGTGGCTTTTATTAAGTCTTCAGACATGGACGTTAGCGATAACGCAGGTTTTATCTCACCTGTTCTGTGGTTTAACTTGTCTAATGGAGAAGCAACACCTGTTGGAAGTAAAAGCCTCAAAATAAAGGTTAGTAATTATACAGTGCCCTCCACTAATATTGGCACCCTTGGTAAATATGAGCAAAGAAGGCTGTGAAAAAATGCTTTTATGGTTTAACCTTTTCATGTTTTGTTCAAGAAATTCACAAAAATACTCTGCTTTCATGGATATCAAACAATTGCAAACACAAGTTTTCACAAACTTCTTTGCTCATATTTAACAAGGGTGCCAATATGGAGGGCACTGTATACATTTGAAAAATAACTATTCAGTAACATGTCGATAATTAAGCATAACTATTTTCCATAGAGATGGAACAAGGCACCGTTACAGCCAGGACACAAACTGTCTGCAAGTATATGCTGTTCTGCTGCACCTCCATATGCCAAAGAACTACACATTGATGCAGTTATGTCTCCAGATTATGATTCCCATGGGCCCTTTGACAATGTTCTCTTTAAGCACTTCAGCACACCTCGGTAGGTCTGAGGACTTTTTATCTGTGAAGTGAAGTGATTACCGTGTATCTTGAAATTTGCTCCTAAATTACTTAGTAACTCTCTTGGTTTTTTTTTTGTTTTTTAGACTTGTTCAGCAGGGAAGCATACTGGGCATTCCAACACAAGGTCATGTGGATTTTGTGGAAAATAGCTCTGATGAAATCACAAGGTGTGCAATTCTCAATTTAATGCACATTATAAGTTTGTGCATTTCTATGTATGATTTCATTTCATAGGGGCACGGTGCCTTAGTGGTTACCACGTTTGCCTCGCAGCTCCAGGGTTGGGGGTTCAATTCCTAGCACCGCCCTGTTCTCCCCGTGCTTCAGGGGTTTTCTCCGGGTACTCTGTTTTCCTCTCCCAGTCCAATGAAATGCATTTCCAAATTGTCCGTAGTATGTCCAGGGTGTCCCCCACCTACAGTCCCCTGGGATTGGCTCCAGGCTCCCCGTGACCCTGTTTAGGATAAGCGGTACAGAAATGGATGGATGGATGGAATTAATTTCACTAGGCATTATGTCTTTGCTGTATCCCTATATTCTTTCTTCTGCAGATGGCCAGTCTTATATTTTAAAGTGAAGCAGGTGTCTGGCTTTTCTGAGGATGTAGCAGAAGTCGGATCATATCTTGCTGATACAGACCACACCTCTCTGTATATGGTGAGGCATGCTTCACTACATCAGTCCTGGGAGAGAGAAAAATGCAATGTTCACGACATGTCATGTGTATATATACAGTACCAGGCAAAAGTTACTCCTAATTGACTGCATGTTTCATATTATCTTAAAAGCCCTGTTCGGACAGGATTAGTTTTTCAGTATGACATCTGTTATACAATATTGGCACATCTCAGTGATGCATCTGACTGGTAAAGAATTCATATGGAAGTTTCTAGCAGAAGACATTTGTGTGTTTTATGGTGATATGATCACGTTATTAGATTGTGGATTTATTTACAGTAATGATTCAGTCACTACATATACACTGCATATAAATAAAAAAAAAAAACAACGTCCTACGCTGAAATTTTACCCTATTACCTTATACAGTGCAATCTATTAATACTATTACTATTTGAAAAAAAAAATTAAACATGAATCATGATTCCTTCATGGTGCCCTGAAAATAGATGTAACTTTAACGTCATAATCGTTATTCTTCAAAATCTTAAGTGTGGTGCTAACCAAAATGTGTCTGTGTAAAGTTACCTACGTATAAATGACTGTCATGGTCAAAAACAAACTTGTCACAACTTGCTATGATCTTGAATTATTCCTTATTTAAAATGTACCAACCTTGCCTAAATTCTGTTTTTTCCTCAGAGAGGTTCCACCAATAGTCTGGCACCGTGCTCCATCTCAGAGGCAGGTTCATCGTTCTGGATGAGTCTCTTGCCTCCAGGACTCTCTGACGTTGTTGAGAAATTGGTCTCCATCATACAGCCGCACATCACTGAAAGGTCAGCATTCTTTGATAGTATAATATAAAAGAGAAATTTGGTGTTCTTTTGAAAGATATTTTACGGTATATCATTTAACAATGAATAAAAAAGTTATTATTTAATTTAGTGACTTTGACTTTTTCCTTGCCTGTGAAAGGTGTGTAAATTTGAGGCGAGCCTGCTCTGTTCTCCTCATGGGTGCAGAGGGATGCGGGAAGGTCACAGCGATCAAGGCGGTTTGTCGGAGGCTTCATCTACACCTGCTAAAGGTTTCTCTCGACTCCTTTTCAACTCTTATACTTTTTCCCTGTTTTGGTTGTTTTTAAGACTATAAGAAGTCGCAGTAGTGAGAAAATGTGAAATCCTTGCCTAGTGCAGTTTCTTCAGTTCAGTAATGAGAAAGACTCACCCTTTATTTATACGCCTTTCAAAATCACTGACTTTATCAAAGTTACATCAACATATAGTAGCACCAATAAATAGGGTGTCTCCCAAACCGCATACTGTCAGTCTGAGTCTAAAGGCTACCCAGCTATATAAAATAACAGCTGTTGGCATATTATTTTCACAAATGCTAGTATGTGATTTGGGATGATACGTACAGCTCTCTTGAAAGGACCAGTGATGACTCAAATTTCAGAATGAAATGTGCAGGTCTTGCTGTAAAGCAGAAAATAAATTTCACCTTTGCTTCTCAAATGCAAAACTCAAAACATATCATCTCTGAGTAGTGTCGTTCCTCAGCAACCATCCACTTGCTCTTCCAGCTCCTTACCCACTGAAGAGCATTTTTCATCCAGGACACCTTTAAAAACACAAAACCAGATCGACCTAACTGATTAAAACACCTGCAAGTTGATTGGTTGATTTTAGAGAAGACACCTACTCGGCCTGACGTGTTTCGCCCTTAATTTAAAAGGCTATTTTCTAATGAATAGTAATAAATATTATTAATTAATGCCATTCCTACACGTGTCTACCGATCTTCCTTGGTAAACCAGTGTTTCCTGGCTTGTATTTTAATACTGGACCGTGATTGGCTGTTATATTAGCCCCCTCTTTCATAGAAGAATGAATAACAAAAAAAATTATACATTCTATCATAAAATATAAGCTCTCATCAGGTTCCAATATGCATATGCAGGCAATGCAAAATTGTTTTACTGGGGAAGAGGGCAGACATTTGTAATGTTTCATTGGCTGTATTTGCATATTGGAACATGATTGGAGCGTATATTTTATAACGCGATGAGATAGACGAATCCGCTCCACTGACTGTTTTTACTGTTTTCACTCGTATGAATTTCCCTGAAAGGCACTATTAACAAAAAGCATTTTTTATAAAGTTAAGGATGAGCTTAACTCCTGTGTGTTTTTATCAGGTGGACTGCGTGACCCTGTGTGGAGACACTGCAGCTGCCTGCGAGTCCAAGATGAAGGCCGCCTTCCACAGAGCCGAGCTCCATCACCCCTGTGTGCTTCTGTTGAGGAACCTGCAGTTACTCGGCCAGCGGCGAGACAGCACTGAAACAGACTCCAGAGTAGCTTCTGCACTCTGCCAGTTCATAGCTGATGCCCACTCAAGGTAAAGTAACCTGCAAATATTTGAAAATTTTGCAAGACTTCAGCTTTGACTTTAAACTGAAACAGAATGCAAACGATTGATGCATTGAATGAAACAACTTGAGGAGGTGGAAACTGTGCCATTGATATTGTAAATTAAAATAGATGAGTGTAATACTTTCCTCTCTTATTGTAGTGTAATCGTGGTTGGCTGCGTGCGTGCCCAGCGGGATTTGTCCTCAGACGTTATGCCAGCCTTTGTACACCAGGTGGTGATGGAGAGTCCCACAGAAGAGCAGAGGAAAGCCATGCTAGCCAGCCTCAGTCAAGACCTCCCTCTAGGGAAAGATGTCAATCTGGCCAAGATCGCTAAGCAGACTGCGGTGAGGTCATCTTTAGTTCAGCTGTCTGGAAACTTATTGTGTCTTATTAAAGATTGGGTTCAGGTTTGATTTCTTTGCAGCCTCATTGAAGTTCTGGTTTAATCTATAGGGTTTCATTTTGGGAGATTTCTGCGCACTACTCACTGGTGCTGGAAAAGCAGCTCATCAGCGCCTGCTGAAGTCTTAGTGAGTTGTTTGTGGGCTTTTTGTATGTTGCTGCAATAATACTTTGTATATGCATTTGTAGACGTATATCTGTATTTAACTTTCCGCCGAAGTACAGTTTTCTTTAATTATTAAATATGAACCCTACCACTATGCCCCATAAACAAAACAAAAAAAAAACCCACAAAGCAAGTAATGCCAGCACTGTCTGTATGCTCTGTGAATTCTGGTTCTGTCAGTTTTTCAGTTTCTCAACCTCAAATTCATCACTCAAGCTCATAATTAGTCTTAACTAGAGATTTGCATGGACTTTTTAATTCCTCTCACACAGTTAATATTTTTGTTTGTGATATATTTGGGAACTCAAATTATTAGAAAATGTTAGACTATTATTTCCCAAAATATAAACAAACTAGTAGCCTGATTTAAACCACCACAACCACCTGACCAGGCAGTTACTAAGGATAAATGAAGGAATGCTGTAAATGCCATTGAGCAGCTCCACATGTTCATGTTCTTGCTCATTATCTTTCTCATAGTTTGAATAATGCATCTTTTTATTTATGTATGTATCTCTTATATGTTTCGAACACATTTTACCCTTAAGGATTTAGGATTTTGTCTATGGCCCCCAAAAGTTCAGAAACAGCCTTGCACATAGTACATAATTCACTTTCTTTCAGCCTTTGAGGGGCAGGTTGTAATTTTTAGCCCCCCCCTGCTCTGCGGGTGTATTGCAGATGTAATAAAAATATTGTCATGTCTTCCCTGTTACCCCTAACCAGCCCCACTGATCGAAGGTCGAGACATTTTGTTCATGTCGAAACCTGTCTGGTTTGTTGTGTAGTTATCCACATGGGGCCAGTGCTCAGGAAGAGGAGGACCTGTGTGTGTTTGGTGTGACCATTATGGGTGTTGACTTCACCACAGCGCTGGAGGCTCTGCAGGAGGCCCGGTCACAGGCAATCGGCGCACCAAAGGTAGGCCTCATTTAGGACGATATCAGCAAAAGCACTAGGGATATGTTCTCCACGGGTCTGCTTTAGGTTATTTTGACTTTTGACCATTTAGCTGTTTTAGCACAGCTGATCATCTGGGTTAGCTGTTAGGCTGATTTTTAGTATTATTATAACTATGAATTTGTTCGAGCAGAAAACACAACACTGTTTGTTGTCTGTTGTTCTTTCAGTAATGGTGTTGGCTTTCTTTGGCAAAATAATTGGGACATTTTAAGATACAACTATTCTGTTGAAACACTTCCTTTCCACTGATATGCTGTGTAAGTAAGGAACGTTGCTTTTATACCACAGCAAATAGATTTATTAAAGAACAGCACATTAGGGCTGGTAAAAAATATAGATTCTCCGATTTTAATTGATCTTCAGTTTAACAAAACAATATCAATAAGGGTAACCCCTGAATTGATTCTTAATGCACACGTGCTTTACTTGAAAGGATGTGAATATTATCTGTAGTTCGCCTCTCGTCCTGAACATGTCGCCGTCTTTCAAGTTTTGAATTTTGAAAACGGTTTTATTTCTTAAATGTTTCAAGTTGTTAATGAATTTCACTGTTGCACATTTACAATGTTTTTATTTATTTTTTTACAGTAGTGTGCAGTTGTGTTTAACTTGTTTGGACTGTATGCACATTTATGATTTCTTGTTATAATGTTTGTTACTCAAAGTAAAAGTAAAAAGTAATTAAACATAATTGTGTACGCCCTATTGTTATAGTAAATGTGTATTTCAGTAATATGGCTAAATAGGAGGGTTTCAGTTACCAGCATTTAGATTAAAACATGGATTCCATGTCTGCAAAACTAACATTTGAAATGAAATATTGATAACTAATCGATACTGAATAGAAATCGAAACCATATAAATAAGAATTGAATCACCAAATAGGTCTCAATACCCAGCCCTACAGCACATTTTTTTCCATTTAGAGTTACATTTAATATTGTGGAATGTCCACGTTATTAAAACTTAAGTTATTAAGACAAAAACGCAGGTTGTGATGTTGCAGAGTAAAAGTGCAAAACTGCAAAGTGTAAAGCCCTCTGTCCTGAAGACTTTACAGTGTCTGAAAACTTAGTTACAAATTTATCTTGGACTTTTACCAAGCATCTCCTAACTAGAAATTTGTCACCATATCGGCAATTTCACGTTATTTTAATCTGTTTATGTGGCTCGTTCACCATGCAAATCCCTGTGTAAGTTGTTACTATAGAAACAATAAAATCTTAGAAGCTTTGAGAATTCAACAGAGCTTTAAGTAGTATAAATAATGAATTGGGTGACAAAATGAATCATGCTATAAGTTAGGAGTTAATGTTTCCCTTTTGTGAATGGCAGATCCCATCAGTGAAGTGGCAGGATGTGGGTGGTCTGCAGCAGGTCAAGAAGGAGATCCTGGACACCATCCAGCTCCCACTGGAGCATCCAGAGCTGCTCTCACTGGGCCTGAGACGCTCTGGCCTGCTGCTCTACGGGCCTCCAGGCACCGGCAAGACTCTGCTAGCCAAAGCTGTGGCTACTGAGTGCTCTCTAACCTTCCTCAGGTGGGGCTTTTCCTTCAGAGTGTGTATGCGTTAGACTCCTCTGTCTCATTATTGGTTGCTTTGCAATGAACTATTTTCCCTGCTACAACATCTTTGGGGCTTCAGGGTGTCACTTAACCCAGATTGCTTTTGATTCCAGTGTCAAAGGTCCAGAGCTCATTAACATGTATGTTGGTCAGAGCGAGGAAAACATCAGAGAAGGTGAGAATCAATTACAAATGTTTTCTGACTACCTTAGTCAAGGATTAGTAAAGGTGCAGTTTGTATAATTAAAGGGATTCCTAGACATTTAATAACCATATAATAAAAAGAAAAATCCATTTAGATTTTTCTGGCCCTGAAATTAGTTTCATTTTTGTCCTTAAATGGGAACTCGTATATAGTTTCAACAGAGGGATTGGTGTCAGTTAGAATGAAATAGAAGGGGCTTGTCAGTGGGTTTTTTTTTTATTGCAATTGCAATTCACCTTCCAGAGAGCAGAGGGCTGTAAAAATTACAAACTGCCCCTTTTAAATTTGATCTCAAAGTGAGTGATGCAGGTTACTTTGTCTCAC
Organism: Stegophilus panzeri; assembly: GCA_024331685.1. Classification (NCBI taxonomy): domain Eukaryota; kingdom Metazoa; phylum Chordata; class Actinopteri; order Siluriformes; family Trichomycteridae; genus Stegophilus; species Stegophilus panzeri. The sequence goes on along the minus strand of JANDJT010000002.1, from coordinate 19,335,790 downwards.
ATGATGGCAACTTTGAACTGAATCATTAATCATGGATTAAAAGGAAATTTAAAATACAAGGGAAAAAATGTAAAAGTAAAAAAACAAAACAAAAAAAACATTGTTTTTTTTTTTCCCCCTCAATGTCTCTGTAAGTGTTTTGCAAAGCTAGGACTGCATCTCCCTGTATTATCTTCTTCGATGAGTTGGACTCTTTGGCTCCTAACCGAGGCCGCAGCGGAGACTCAGGAGGGGTGATGGACAGGTCCGTCTCATGAAGAGCCTCACACTAATGCACCAAACAAAACACACTCTCCAGACCATTTCCACTAAACAGATTAAGTTATGTAGATTATAGTCATATGACTTATTATAGCAGGCATTGTCACAAAGCAGCTTTACTGAAATCTGGGTTCACGATTAAAATTTGAATGAATGCATGATTTACATGATGGCCACAGGGTTGTAAGAATGTAATCCATTCCCGAGGTGACCCATGTCACCAGAGGGCAGGAATGTTGTGTTGTCTGACTGTCTGTTATGTTGATAGGGTCGTGTCGCAGCTCTTAGCTGAGCTTGATGGCTTGCATTCATCTAGTGATGTCTTCGTGATTGGAGCAACTAACCGGCCAGACTTACTCGACCAGTCGCTGCTCAGGCCCGGCAGGTAAAAAGTGACCAATTTTCTGTAGCTGTTCCTTACTCATGTTTCCATATTTCTGATTTGTTGATCCTGGTGACATATTGAGCCTGTGCTTTATTTCTTCTCTTATAGATTTGATAAATTAGTGTACGTTGGCATTAACGAAGACAAGGAATCACAGCTACAAGTGCTCAAGGCTATATTACGAAAGTGAGTCACACTTTGAGTCACACAAATCTTAAAATTGCAATTCCCGGAGTTATATTCTAGTTAATAAATGGTAACAGCTTGATTTTGCGTTGTAAGTTGTCTATATAAATAATGAATAAGGTTATATGTTATGTAATAGGAATAAGGTTTAATAAGATTATAAAGGTATAATGACAGGGTGGTCTGATGTGGCCTGACCCAAAGCGGAGTTACTGCTACCATCCCGAAGTTGATTATTTTCTAATAACAGCATGTTCCAGAATATTTTATTCTTCTTATACCACATCAATTTACTAATGATGATTTTTTTTTTTTTTATTAAAGAATGGTCTTTAATGCGTTTATAGTTACATTTAACATTATTGAAAATCCAAAAAACAAGTCAGTTCCTGTTATTACTTAGCTATAAACAGTCATTTTTTAGTCTGCTTCACAGTTTCTCTTGACGTTAATAAGAAAAAGACCTTGTCATGTTACTAAAAAAAAAAAAAAAAAAGGAAAATCCTTTGTCCTGAAGACTTTCTGATTTTGGAAAACTTACTGGAGTGCTGATACTGGAGATTCCTTCTGTAAATGTTAAATAAATATCTCACAGAAAACTTCAGAATAGCAACAATTACCTGTATGCTTTGTTAAGTTACAGCACAGTTTATAATCTGTTTTATTAGATTATGTGGACAGTCCGCTGTCTAAGTCCCTGTGAATGAGGAGTTGCTATAGTAAAGGAAAGATACAAGCCAAACACACTTTCATTTTTTTGGTTTTTGCAGGGAAGAAATGAATCATTTGTGCCAAATAACACACAAAAGCATTATAACTAGGGATACCCTAAAATTGTTTGGTCTGAAAATGGCAAATGAGTAAAAATTCCTGATCTTTTCCTTTACAGTTTTGATACACACCCAGAAAGCATAATGTCCCGACAAACTTGCTTTATTTATTGAAAGTGTCCTGTTGAAAGAACTGATTTTAAATAAATCAACAATGCTTTTCGATTTTTTAAAAGCATAAAAAGAGACATAATTTGTTGCAATTTATGCAGCAACCCAAAAAAAACCCCTCATTAATACTGATAAAAAAAAAAAAAGAAGTCGGTGGTTTCTGTTTTGCTTTTCAGTCCAGATTTCCCTGAATTATATTTTCAGTTCTGAACAACGATTTTCATTTAACTACTTCTAAAACTTTTGAGCATTGCAGTAAAATCAGGTCAATTCAAAACTCCGTTATCACTCCATTATATACTCTATTATATACTCCATTATTTACGTAGCAGGGATTTTGTCAATTCACTTTATCCATTCAGTCGTGACTTTATAGGCGAGTATTCTCCATGCTATTCTGTCGAGCACTGCTTCTTTCAACTGCTTGAGGTTCATACTGGTATAATAATAATGGTAATAATGATAATGAGTCTTTATTTGTCACATATACTTTACAGCACAGTGAAATTCTTTTCTTCACATACCCCAGAATGCAAAGAAGTTGGGGTCAGAGCGCAGGGTCAGCCATGATATTGCGCCCCTGGAGCAAAGTGGGTTAAGGGCCTTGCTCAAAGGCCCAACAGTGGCAGCCTGACAGCACCGGGGCCTAAATCCCCGACCTTCCAATCAGTAACCCAGAACCTTAACTGCCAAGCCACCACTGCCCCATACTGGTATCCGTTTTGATGGTGTCGAGCCAGCGTGTTCTTTGTCGGCATCTTCTTCTGGTTCCACTGACCATTCCCAACAATTCTGATGTCTCTAGTGAGATTTTAAGGCCTTCAAAATCCAAAATTCAAAATTCATTAAAAAAATTAAGCTACTGCTTTTCCTTTAACCCTGCCAATGTATGGCAAAAACATGTGACTTATGCTGATTGGAAATTTTGATCTGTTTCTACTGAAAATAATGTCTGATTACCCTTGAAATTTGTAGAATGTTTTACTAAACCTGTTTAATATATTATCTAAATATATAACCTGTATGCCCTTGGACAAGTTTGTGAATGCCATTTGTGTTCGGTTGTGTGTCTTCACAGGTTTAAGGTGGATCCCGGTGTCAGTCTGTCAGAAATAGTGGAGCGCTGTCCACTTCAGCTCACAGGAGCCGATCTATATGCACTCTGCTCTGACGCCATGATGTCTGCTGTTAAGAGGAGGATTTTGCACATCACTGAAGGTTCTATGTTATTTATTGATTTTTAACATTTAAGATCCATTACAGGCAATGAAGAGTATTCAGTGAGCGCATGTTAAATTCCTTTAAAGCAATTTTATCATCGGTAAAAATCACACCACACACCTCTGTAGTTTGTCACTCATTGGAAGGAATTACATACGTTTCATTTTACATTAGTTTAATTTTGCCTTAGGCACACTGTGTTATATATTTCTGATGGGGTTGGTGGTGAGAGCAGTAGCTTTAATTTGCTCATTCAGCTTATTCATTCAGTTTACACTTGCTTGTTGATGGACTAAACCGATTAACTCTCTGAAGTGCATCGTGAAAATGCCTTGTAGATCGACCAGTCATGTAGAGCTAAATGAAAATGTCGATACATAGACCAGTTCTCATCATCCATGCTGAGTTCCTCAGAAGAAGCGAGGATGTCGGATATGTGATATGTCACAGCTCTCCGTTTTCTCCTCTCCTTATCAGCTGAGACATTACAGCAAGATTAAAGGACACATCCATCTTCACCTGATATTTTACTTGTGTTTTCATTTTCGTAATACTGAATATTGTTTTAACTGTCTTTCTGTGAAATACACAATTTTCTTCATAAGGATTAAAAATGTCCTCTTTGTTTATGTTTAAACCTAATGGGGGGGGGGAACATTCAAACTGGCAGGTTTATGGAAAATCACCCCCCACCCCCCACTACCAAAAAAAAGAACATCCTTCTCTTTCTCAGATCCTCATCCATTTAGTCTTTTTCCTCACTTTTCTGGTTCATTCTCCCTCCCTCTCTTCTTATTCCCTCTTTCTCTTCATGTCCTAGGTCTGGAGTCAGAGGACGCTACACTCACGCTGTGTGCCGATGACTTCAACAGAGCTCTGGACATCCTGCAGCCGTCAGTGTCTGAGGAGGAGCTGCACAAGTACAAACTCATCGAGCAGAAACTCACTGCAAAGTAACACAACCACCACCACAAACACCACTGCAGACTGGAGTGGAAAAACTCCTGTACATCATGCCACTCTTCCTGCTTCAAGCCACCTCTGCCTCTGTGCTGCTCCAGATTCCCTGCAGCCTGCTGGTTCTGTGCAGATCTAGTCCACTGTATCCTGTAACTGAATCTCATTCTTTAAACTTTCAGCTAAGTTGAAAAATGCCATTTCACACTGCACTACACATTTCTAAATTGATTTATGATACATTCCACAGCTTACTTAATTGAGTCCACACAACCAGTGTAGGCTACAAAAACAGAAGCAGAGTGAATGGAATCTTTGAGATATGTGCAGTGGCCTGGGAAAACCCTTCACATGCTGAGATTTTCCTCTATGTATAGTTCTGAAAACTATAGGTTTTCCTGAACTTTATTTCGCTTTTGTGTCGCAACCAAAAGTAAAGTTAGAACATTTTTGAAAATTTGATTTACCCCTAAAAGTGAAAAGAGAAAACTGCATTGCAGTGCAGGACATTCTGACACCTGATATCTGATTACAAACTGAATTGATTAGGCTGATAAGGTTTATGTCTATTTCACTATGACACATAACGAACCAACAACTTGATCATTATCTAGCGAGGTTTTAGACATTTTCAGGCAGACTGACTGTTTTTACCACTGAGTTTGATAAACTGGCTCCTTATTCGATGTGATCTTTGCAGGAAGACCGCCTAGGCAAGATTAGAAAATTAATAAAACATTTCTATATCATTTCAGGGAAACCTATTTATGGTTTCTTAAAGTAGAGGTGTTGAATTTGACCAGAATCTGATTTGTTTTTTGTTTTGTTTTTTTTTCTTTTTCTTTTTTTTTTAAATCAGGTTTTCTGAAAAGTTCATATTTTCTTGGAACTTGGAAACTTCAACTGTAACCAAAAATAGTTAATTTTTTTCATTCTGTTTTATTTTCCATTTCCTAATTTGTAACAAAATGAAAAATTACAGCTATGTTTAAGTCGCATAACTACATTAAAGCATGTGACATAATCAATTTTGACATAAGCTTTACATAAATCCTCTAGCATTCTTTTATATATATAAAAAAAAATAATAATAATAATAATAATTTATGCATTGCTTATGAGTGTATGCCCCAATGTACAGTAAGGTACCAAGGGTTACCTGGTTTTCTGACAACAAGTTAACACTTCTTTCTGGCATTAAATTACCACATATTTCAACACCAATTAGCTTTAAAATACATCGTGATAAACTAGTAAGCTCCAAAAGCATCGAATAGTTAATCATCGTAACTATTATGTTTAATGTGATGCTCATCCTGTAATTTGCAGTGCTTTTGGGAAACCTCCACACAGTGAACTCGCTCTTTTACCATGCAGGTTAATTATATGCTCACAGTTGATGTGTGCAAGCAGAATTACCTAATGCAGGTTTTGAGAAATAACAGTCCATTAGCATGCATCATAATGCCATCAGACAACAGAGCTTCTGACTCAGACATGCTTTTTCAGTTTACAGGCAGGCTTAAATAGATTTCTGGTTACACTTTATATTAAGTGTTGATGTAATTTATTAGATAATTAATTTAATTTGCTGTGGCAAATGATTACGTCATAATAGATATGCTGAGCAATAGTCTAGGATTTATGCAATGTTTTGCCTTTATAAATATAAAATTATTTTGCAGTAAGCAATTAAAACTGTTATGTTAGACTTTTATGTTTTTGTGAAGTTTTACTTCTGGGTCCAATGCCATTATTTTATCACAACATGTTTTCTTACAAAGGACAAATAGGACAGCTTAATATAAAGTGTTACCTTCTTTATTTGATGGAAATTGCATGTACATGTATGTAAAGTCTGTAGAGAGAAGAGAAATGAAACATTTGATTCTGCTGTCATTGTAGCTAAGAGGAAGGATAAAAGACAATATAAACGTGAAAAACAGAATTCAAATAAGAAAATAGTGATTTCATTAATAAGTTCATTCCATATCTTTCAAACTGTGCAAGCTCCTTTTTTTTTTTTTTTTTTTTTTTCTTTTCTTTTCCAACTTGTTGTGCTTTCTGGTTAAGTCCAGGCTTTGTAACAGGAGCCAGTTAAATACTGCCACATGTTGTGCCATACATTGTCACACAGTAAAATGTTACTTATCACTCATCACTGGTACAATGATATGTGTTCAACCTGTCATGATTGACTTGGAAAGCAGTTTTGTGGAATGGACAATGTGTTCAGTTAATGATGGTCATTTTCAGTATTATAAAGTGACTCCCTTGGATTTTTCCACAGATTGTAGTTACTACCTTGAACTAACATGGACTTAATTTGAATTATATATCATGGATGTAAAAGAAAATAGCCCAGAGTTTGTTAGAGAACATACCTAAACAAATCAATACCTAAACAAACAGCATCATGAAAACCAGGTAGGTATCAATACAAGTTCTGGAAAGCGTCAGTCAGGGTTTGGTTACAAAAAAAAACTATCCCAAACATGCCACACAGCACCATTAAATCTATTATTAAAACTTGAAATAATATGGCACGACTATGATTCTACCTAGAGGAGGATGTCTGCCAAGTCAGTTACAGGGTAAAAAAAAAAAAGAGTAGTTATAATTAGTCACACAATTAACCATTTCCAAGTTGTAAGAATACTAAATGTGGAAAAGTTCAAGACGGGGCTGAATAACTGTGGCACTAAAAAAAAGGCACTGTATCTGTCTTGGGTAACAAGTCGTTGCCTGGAACATGTGCACTTTTTAAAAACATTTCTCATCTATAAATTCACTCACACGATCAGAGCAAATCAAAAACTCTGATAGGAAGGGAAGGAATAGAAAGCATTTCTGTTTAACCAAGTATTTGTCACTACAATGTAAAAGAATATACAGTCACATCCAGCATAACATAATTAGGCATAACAGATGTGTATTTTTAAAGAGGAGGGATCTACAGATGGCCGGATATAAGGTAATAATGGGTCCAGGTTTTAGCCAGGTGGTCTGGACCTTTTTGAATCCTTGCTTTCCATCCTCGCTTTGGTTTGTTGTGGATTTTAGTTCGTTGAGATGACACAAATTGGTAAATTAGTTCCTTTGTGACTTGAGCTTCTTCCATTTCTACAGTAGACAGGGCTGATCACGGGGTTAAGGATTCAGTTGAAATGAGGCAAGCGAATGCTGGTTCTGTGACAGAAACAATAAGTTTGAGGTATGTTGTGAACGTATATTTTGTATAACCCTCCTATAGCAGTGTCATTCCTGAAGAAACATTCACACTGGCTCTGTGCCTTACAAAGTGAGTGAAAAGGCTGAAACTGAAAAAGAGAAAAAAAAAAACCTCAGTTCCAAGACGTCACTAACTGTAAACCCGTCAATGAACTGACCAAATTTGGTGTTGAGTTGGCTCGTTAAAAAAAAAAAAAAAAAAAAAAAAAAAAGCAGCAGCATTTTTAGCCAATCCCAAACATTTTATTAGATGCGCATAGTTAATGAGGTCACTATTTAACCTTTTAAACTCTCATAATCCTTCATTGGGTCATGACTTACATTCCTTACCCTTGTAACTGCACACTTTTCTGTTAGTACCACTATAGTTTATTGAATAATGGAAGCTGAAGCAAAAGGCACTGAATCATCTGTAAAGACAAACAGTATAATCACAGTCTGACAAACAAAATCACCAATTGTGTCTTTTGTCAAAATGTAATTTTCTTCCAGTGGACCAAATATTGTACAAAACCTTCAATTTCAATTACTGATTCAGTTTGCAGTTTGTGTCACTATTCTGCTCAAACCTTCATCACTGAATGTGATTTCTTCAAGTAGGATGTGTTCCTGCATCAAAATAACTTTTTTGTAGTTGGAACAGCTGCTGTCTGATTTCATTCCCACACACACACTCACTCTCAC
>JANDJT010000002.1:19297584-19314378 GCA_024331685.1 Stegophilus panzeri | reverse complement strand
AAGGAAATAGCGAACTAAGCTTAATGTCAAATTGATATTAAATGCAACACATAGTAATTAAACATTATTTCATTTCTGATTTTATTTATATTTTATGAAGCTATTATAATATATATTTTTTAGATTAAATGATTTATTTATAACAAAGCACATTTTCTGTCTTTACATTTTAGTAGTTTTATTTTTGTTTGTTTATCAGTTGTTCCTTTTAAATCGGTTCACCCAGTACAGTGTTGCCATGTCTGCTGATAAAATTGTGTTTTGGGAGGCTTAAATCAGAACATGGAAACCAGAGTTGACTTTTCTGATCATATCTGGCAACCGTGAGTTTAAATAAAGTGAATGCCCTATTAGAGTTGGTGTAGAAAGAGAGCGGCAGTGTACTGTATGTTTACAGACCGAACAGTTGCTACTCTTTGTTATGATTGGTGAGGAATTATTTAATAAAGAAGTTTGAATTAAACCCACCTTGTTGCGTTAGCATTATTATTAATTTACTGGCGCCGCCCGACGCCGCTGTGGCTACACGAGCAGGTCACAGTCGCAGTTTCAGGTCATTCTGTGTGATCAATAAAAGATGTGAGATTGGGAAGTTTAGAGAAGCAGATGATGTACAGAGTTACTCTTGTCATCATAATAGCTTCTCTGCAGTATTTACACATTTGTTTGGTTGACTGAGGAGATGAAAAGCAGTGTGAAAGTAAATGCTGAGCGGTGTAGATGCAATTTGGACTTCCTGTAGTTATTCCGATTGGATTATACATCTCTGAACAGGTCACTCGCACCGGTGCAAATAAATATTTATTCACAGTCACACAAAGTACTTTTCAGTTGCAAATGCGAATGGTCGCACTGTAGAACCTTGAGTTTATCTGCAAAGTTTTTTCCCTTTCGGCGTGATGACGTTTAATGTCCCCGACAACCTCTGTAGTGCCATTTAGCATCATGTTAGTGTCATGATTTCCGAAGCGAAGCTGGCAGCTCGAGCGCTAAAATGCTAACTCCGTTTCGGGGTTTTGGCACTACAAAATGACGTCATCCCTGCGCCGCTCTATGGTGATTGGCTGTAAGTTAACAAAGCGCTTGATTTGATCTGCAGCAGAGTTTTCTATTAGCAGAGGATGAACTTTAAACGTCAATATCGCAGTCAATCATCTTCATGTAATCGTGGGCAGTCAAAATCGTAATCGCGATTGATATTCGATTAATTGTGCAGCCCTAACGAGTAGGGTTATTTTCTTTTTCTAGTAGATGAACCTACAAAAACCAGGCAAATATAAATAAATAAATAAAAAAACTAATAGCCTGGACATGAACTCTGCTTGTCCCAGGCACCCATGCTGCTGATTTGTCCACCTCTGAATTATCTAAAGAACAATTTTTTTTAGATAGTTTTATATATCAATTGTGAGACTCTAATAATCTAAAGAAGTTAATAAGATGTAGAGAAGTTAATAAGATGTAGACAGCCTAAAATAAGACCTTTCAGTGTCAAGGTTAGGACCTGAAATGAACCTTTGTGTAAGAATCACTGCTTGTGATTTTAGTTTACCTTTCCATGAATGTAATTAAGGGAGTCTTAATACTGTGATAATTAGAGACAGAGAGAGACGCAGGTGATTAGTACGAGACATAAACTCTCAGTGTAATAAGATGTCTGCCCCAGAACCCTCGGCAGATGAGAAAGGCTCAGAGGCCTTAATCAGATTACTGCCATCAGAGAAAATAGAGCTACTTAAACTGCCCTGGTAATCACACAAGAACAGGGCAAGTGCAGAGACATATGCAGCGCACCTGTTAGTGGGTGCATAAATTCAGGTTTAAATGCTGTTGAATTCTCAAATCAAAAGGTGTGGATTCTATAACAGTATAACTCTGACAGTAGTTCCGGCTTTAACATAAATGATATGATTATATTAATATGCTCATTCTAATACATTATTGTTTCTATAGTAACAAGTTCACAAAGACTTATATTGTGGACGCTATAAGTTATTAGTTGTTATTTAAGACCAAAAAAAGTCTAATCCTTGATATGAAGCTTTCTGTTATGAGACGTCTATGTGAAATTTATGGAAGGAGTCTCCATTGTCAGCATTTTGGGAAATGGTAAATGGTCTGCATTTATATAGCGTTTTTTTTTTTTTTTTAACTTTAGCAGTTCCAAAGTGCTTTACACTGGTTCTCATTCACCCATTCACACACACACTCACACACACACACCAATGGTAGCAGAGCTGCTATGCAAGGCACTAACTTGCCATCAGGAGCAACTTGGGGTTCAGTGTCTTTCCCAAGGACTCTTCAGCATGTGTAGTCATGCGGGCCGGGAATCAAACCGCCAACCCTACGATTAGTGGACAACCCGCTCTACCACCTGAGCCACAGTTGCCCATTTTGTAACAGTCAGTAAGTTTTTCACCTCAGGAATATCTTCAGGGTGGTGGAGTTTGCATTTTTTGGTTTCTCTGTAAACAAGCTACTATATATTTTTTGTCTTATTTGCTTCAAGAGAGAGGCTGGTAAGGGAACTACTGTTTGTAACGTAAGTGATAACAGGAACTAACTTGTCTGACTTTCATTAACATTAAATGTAGCTATAAATGGTTAAAAAAATAAATGGTGTGATGTTTCGTTCATTAATAAATTAAAAATTGTAATCTTTTATTTATTTATTTATTTCATTTTTAAATAGCTGTGATATAAGCAGAAAAACATACTTGGGGTTGTGATGTGTTATTCCTCATGTATTACCTCATCGCTGTATTCCATACCGTAAAATGACTTGTGTCGGAAGTGGATACAGGATTGATATGTTACTCCTTTAATGAACAAATGTCAAGACAATTCCAAAATACAAAATTGTTCATTTGAACATTTGACATTTTACATGAACAATCCACATCTTTGTGCTTTTGGTTTATACATGTCTAGACAGGTGAATGAGAGCAGAAAAAAAATAAAAGGATAAAGTGAGAATGACATTATTCTTTATCAACAACACTGGAATGTATCACTGAATAAAGAGTGTGGAAAATGAAGCAGTGTTTGAGCTGCAAGAGGAGAATGCCATTCCTTTTCCATTTCACTGTGTAAAAATGCTCATAAGGTCATGCTAAATTGATCTTTTGTAACAATTCAGTCTCATGTAGAGTGAAATCTCAACTTGCAATACAATGGCTTTTGAAAACACACCAAAGTGCAAGTCAGCTGTCTTTGGGTTCATTAACTGACAGTGTGGCATATTTCTTTAACTGATCTACAGTCTATAATGCCTACTATATGTTTACAGTTTTATCATTCTTCTGTGAAAAATACAAGTGGACATTTTACGCTCTGCTACAAACATTTCCTGAAACATACCTGTATATTAAAATAATTCTTTAAGATTTCTTTCATGAAACTAAACCAAACAGTTTCACATTCTTAAACATTGCTTTTTAAAACAGTAGTTCTCAGGTTGAGGAGTCTTTGGATAGCTAATACTCTTAGATTCTTAAGAAGGCGTTCTACTGGAAAGCCTCACTGATAAGTTGGACAACTTGGACAAGCCTAAAAACTCTGTTTAACCTTCTTTTCATTTCCCTAAGAGTGTACTGTACTGCACAGTTCCACGATTTCCCCCACTTTAACACACTCATGATCATGTAAACAGTCATGTGATGAGCTCTGCTTTCCAGCACTGTTTAACACTCCCTTGCTGACTTCCACCTCCATTTCCTCTTGAAGGACTCCCCACATCCATTAAAGGCTGTTTAAATACTTTATGGCATCTTGGCAGCCCGAGTGATCAAATTTAGATAGTGGTAGACTTCAGGAGTAGATTGCATGATGCAATCCTTTTTAAAATGCCAACGACATTAAGGACAGCGTTGTATATGATTGTAAGAGTATAACAACTAACATTTTGTGCTGTTGCAAACTGTGTTCACGTTTGACCGTCACACTTTATACTTTTAGCAACTATAATAATAACGAGGTGGCAGTACGTACTGTTTTGTGCTTCTGCCTCATTGCATGCGCATTTACAGGAGTCAATGGGTAGAGATTATTATAACAAACCACCTTTAACGATTAATTAAGACTGATTACTGACATTGTGACTGCACGCACTATTTAACACACATCAAAAGCTGGCGTTATTTCCAGAAAGAGAGCATTTAAAACGTAACTGGCAATGATCAATAAAAGTCTATGGTGAGCGTATTGTCTGCCAGGTCACATTATTATACACATTATACATTTATTGGAGGAAGCCCAATCCAATTTGGAGCCCAAGACCAAAAAGAAGCTCCTGGGCACTGTTCCCTTTCTGGCTTCAGGTTTGTTCCAGCTTGCTGCAGCTGAGATGTAATAAAATGAAACATGAATTTTCCAATATTATACTGTTTCCAAATGAATTCAGAGCGGTAGACTCAACTCCTGTTCATTTATTTCCAGATGTTCAGCTTGTTAAGACTTAATAACAAATGCTGCAGCAGAATATATCAGATTCATACGTTTATTCTCTGACAGGAAAACGTGCTGAAAATTGGTTTATAATGCAGCAGTCACATGTTAATTGAGGAAGGTGCATTTGTGTTCATTTGCAGTCACCAACTACGCTTGCTACACTTACTGTATGCATCACTAAAACGTCTAGAATTGGTCTCTATTAATAAGTTTGGCCCTAAAGGATTCAAAAATGCATTATTAAAAGACATTGTATAGGATTTAGTGTAGTTAGCATTCAAATTGTGTTTTACATTGTTTCCATCTGACACCTCACATATCTTGGCCAGACATTTCTTTGCCAGCTTGTTAGCAAGTTAGCTAGTTAGTTAATACAACTCTATATACACTGGTCAGCCATAACATTAAAACCACTGACAGGTGATGTGAATAACATTAATTATCTCATTACAATGGCAGCAAGTGAACAGTCAGTTATTGATGTGTTGACGTACCACCTACCTAAACACTGTTACAGACCAAGTACACCCCTTCATGGCAAGGGTATTCCCTAATGGCAGTGGCCTCTAACAGCAGGATAATGCACTCTGCCACGGTGCAAAAATTGTTCAGGAATGGTTTGAGGAACATGACAAAGAGTTCAAGGTGTTGACTTGGCCTCAAAATTGCCCAGATCTCAATCTGATTGTCAGTGGGATGTGCTGGACAAACACATCCGATCCATGGAGGCACCACCTCACAACTTACAGGACTTAAACGATCTGCTGCTAACTTCTTGGAGCCAGATACCACAGCACACCTTCAGACAGCTGTGGACTGGCAACAAAAAGCAGCCCAGGAATTTGCTGATTCGCTCAAGAGGCCCCAAATTGATACACCAAATTCGAACTGACACAACATGTTTCTTGATCAACGAATCATTAATTAAAAAAAAAAAAACCCAATCTCTTCATTTGTATTGTTTGTGTTAAGCTAATATGTAAAATGACGAATCAACAAATTGAAGCAAAAATTGGACTTCCTCAAAACTTTTCCTGTCTGACTCAGGTTCACCTGTTTGTTAAAAATGTATCATTTGGACTGTCTGACATGAGCATCAAATATTGTTGTATTCATTAAATTCATGAAGAATAGTCCAACCCTGACATAGCCAAATACATATGTGGTGTATTATGCAACATACTTGCCATTCATTCTATTTCTTGTAATGCAACAATAAATAACTTGAATGAAGTAGTCCAACCTGATCATATGAATGATCACAGTCACACAATAACATTCAATAGTGCTCTTCTAAGTGGATCTATGCTGGTTCCTGCTACCTCCTCCTCCCTCCTTTCCCGTTCTTGTTCAGAGCCATGTTTACCTGTTTGTTTAGATTGTAGAGTAAGTATTTAACAAATCATTTTTAATTGCTGGCCTGGCTACCAAATATTATATGCTTTATAGGCTATAATGCGAAAAAAGAACTGATGAGTAGTACTAATATTAACTGCAGGAGTGGTAGATACTTTCAGTTATGATGGCAACTGCTACCTTCTATTACGGGTTGCACCAGCCGTGTTGCCGCAGCTACGATGACCTATTGAATATCTGTATATAGGCTATATAATGCCAGGGTTGGAGAAAAAAAGACCGGCCATCACAAGACCGGAAAATTCCCGAACTTCCCATTGGCCAGTTTGAGCCTGCCTTCAGACGTCTTGTGAAGTTCATGCCTTGACAGCTCAGAGCTGTTTTGGCGGCACAAGGGGGCCTACACAATATTAGGCAGGTGGTTTTAATGTTATGGCTGAGAAACTGAGAATGCAATTCACAAAGGAAGCTACTTCAACTCAGTGTTTGAAGTGGGACTTACAATGTTTTGCTCTTTTAAGTGCACAAGTTTTAATAGAAACATTTCTCAATCTCTCGATACTCTGCTTTACTCATGCCCAGCCACAGAAACAAATGGACTTCTCTGATGAGTGATTGCATTTCAGTGTGGCACTACTTCTACACACTGATGAAAATGAAATGCAATGCAACACGGAATTGCATTCAATGATGACGCAAAGTAATTGCTTTTTAATTCTAAAAGCAATCATCTGCTAATTGTTCTTCACTGAGAGGTCAAGTGACGTGAGAGCAATGCAGTGAAGGATTTGCTTTTCAGTGTGTAACATTTTCTGCATGTAGGCTAATAAAACGCAACACAGTTTGTGCATTCTATTTAAAGTATTTTTTTTCTTCACCATTGGGACTGCTTAAAAGGTCTTTAACTGTTTTTAAAGTATCTTTAACTGAACTGCACAGTGAAATGCAATGAAGCCCTGTGGATTGTTTTTAAAAGTGGATTACATTCACGTTAGTGTTTAGTCCTTAAAGATATCAAGTGATGTAAGAGTAATACAACAATGGTTTTGCTTTTCAGTGTGGTATGTAATATGTCACTATTGAAAAGCAATATTGTATTGTATTTCATGTTTTATTTTTTTCACTGGTGTGATTGCTTTTCACTCTGGTACTGAATTCTTCTCCATAAAAAAGTACAGACTTTTATTTCAATCACTTCAAGCCCTGCTTGTTGCTTCTTCCTTGCAAATGTATTTCTATTGGAATCTGCTCCACCATCCTTTTTGTACTGCAAAGGAATATTAAATACTGTAATGGAATGCAGAGCTGTTATGTTATGAACAGTCAACACTATGTGGTGTGCTATGCAGTGATTCACCTATAGTCGCAAATGAAACATTTCAAATGTACAATTCAAAAGGAATTGTTGAATATATCTCAGTCAAAAGTAATAAAAAATCGACAAACTGATAAATACACTTGATCTTCATTTGATGCAAACATATTAATCATTTATATTCATTATATAAAACTGCTCTAGATAGACTTTAAGTGCAAAATTAGCAATTTTTCGAAAGCACTTAACTTTTTAGAACTGGAAATCAATATACAAATACGACCTTGAATTTGATAACAGAAAATAATGCATTTGAAAATAGTTATTTGAAAACCAAAATGATATACTGTATAAAAGCACAGAAGTGCATTGAGAGTACACATAGTGAGTGGTGGGGGTGGATTTGACAGAAAGCATGTTGATTGTGTTAGCATGTTAAAAAAGACTGAGTGCATAATTACAAATAACATGCGTATTTATCGTGACTAAGCTAAACCTGATCCATGCATAGTTTCATTTCGGTTACCACCAGAGCATGCTCTTCAAAAAAGAATATAATCATCATATTGCTTATACGCCTTATTATTTACTTGAATTAACGAATTAAGCAGAATTAATAGTGCATCTCAGATATTTGCTATTTTCAAAATGACGAAAACACGTTCAAGTATATTTTTAGATGGGCCTATTAAATGTGAGTTGTAAAACAAATTCGGTCTAATTTTCAACATTTTTGAATATTTGATCAAATGATGTTGCTTTTTTTGTCTATATGTTGTCATACAAACAAAAATCTAAAGTAACCATATAATTCACACTTCAGAATGGCATTTGTAATGTCTTGCTCTTGGAGGTTTTACAGGTCACAAGACAATACCACTTCTTACTGTATATTCCACTATCGAAATCTTGTTTGTTGTTTTCTATTAAAAAAATATTTCAAAAAGATATCTGCCATGCATTAACCATTTGACAATGAATGACATTCATTTTTGTAACAGTGAAATTATTTTGTGAAAAATATTTTTCTTAATATTGCCTTTTTAACTGTGCAGGTCCAACTGAAATACATGAAGCAGTAAAGCAAAGATGCTGGAATTAAATGATATCTTGCATCGTTCCTAAAATGAGTGAAAAAATATGTCTAAAGCTGAAAAAAATATATGATTTGATATTTTAACCAAAGGTTAACAGTTGTTATACATTGTATGGATGAATAGTCCTGTAGATCCTTCTACAGACATAATGCCAATCAACAATGGCAAAAGAAAATGAAGGCCACATCTCATTAAATAATTAGCATGACCTTCTACACATCCCATTTGAAGAACACTTGTATAGATTTGAATGCTAAAATTGAACCATTTCAGCACTCACCCGCATGGATCACATCTCCAAAAACACAATTACAGTGTTAAAACCACACCTTATTCACAGAGCGCTTGTTTACGAGAACATGTCATTATCCTTGTCTGAGTTTGGAGTCCCAGGTTGTGATATTTCGTACCGGTGTGAGCATCCTGAAGTCTTTCTTTCTTTGAGCAGTTGCAGCATCTCAGCTAGTTGTGCCTCCAGGACTGCTATGCGGTTGCTCAAGTAGTGGATGTCACCTCTCAGCTCCTGCTTTAGCTCCAACAAAGAACCCTGCAGGTTGTGTTCAGGAATGGGATAGAAAGCTCGCTTCCCCTCAGCCTGCATGGGGCTCCGGTCCTGAGGGGTTCGGACGCTCCCTTCCCCGACATTGTCCAGTCGCAGGTCGCTCTTCGTTATGCCGCTATCACAGGAGTCTGTCTTCTTCAGTGACAGCTCTTCTTGCAACTTAGTCCTGTCTGGAAGGGTCTCCATGGACTCAGCTTTGGAAACAGCACTCCAGGAGAGATCTGCCTTCACTGTGGCTTCCTTAAACCGACCCCAGCCTTTGGCTTTGGTAGGTTCAGTGGATTTACTTCCCGTTTTGTTGCCATCGTGGCCAACAGGAGCATGAAGTTTGGCTTGGTTTGAGGTCCTTGTAGCAGAGTCTGAAGAAGCTGAGGAGGAAGCGACATCAGGTGTGGCAGGGCTCTCGGTCACTGTGACAATACTGGTTGTAGCGTTGGATTCATGGACCATAGTCTTCTCCATGATGACAGAACCTCTCTCTATGTCCACTTCTCCCTGATCAGCTCGCTCTGCTGCCAGCCGAGCCTCCTTCTGCTGACGGAAACGCTGGAAAAGACGCCGCACTGGATGATCTGGAGGAAGGTTGAGTGGGGCTTCATCCTTTCTTTTCCGCATCTCCTCTTCCTCACGCTTCACATCACTGATCTTGCGGAAGACTATCTGTAGTGTGACATTAAAATAGGAAAAGATCAGCATAACATTGTTCTTGTTTACAGTCACATGTTTTAAAGTCAAATATGAGTGGGCCATTGGTGTAGCAGGTAGAATTGCCACCACACAAATCCAGACATTAATCCCTGAGCTCAGGTTACTCAGGTTACTCTCTATGTGGAATTTCTGAATATGTGGAATACTGTATATGTATGTTCCAAAGCAAAGCATTATGGGCTTCCTAGTTATGATGGACCTCTCAAGCTCTCAGAGTGAAAAAGTGCATATTAAGCCAACAGCCATAAAGGATCATAAGAAGAATGCGTTGGGATATGTTAAAACTTCTACTTTCCCCTGCAGCAAGCTGTGGTGATCATCTACATATAAGCTTACAGATCATATTTTCTATTCACCAATTCAGCAACGTAAAGGATGGAACTAACAATTGAGTATGCATCCTTTATTGTTTCTAGGTGAAAAATGTATCTCTATTTATCTACAAAAACATGCATTTAGCATAAGGGGATACAAGTTTGGTTTCAGCAAGGACTTGATGATCATTGGTTTCACTGGAAATCATGTGATTATAACTGAAAATGGGACCTTTGCGTCAGACACCGTCTCTCCGTCCCATCTGTCCACCCTCCTCACGTTGGTGTGTTCAGTTTATGAATGCAGAGGCAGGGCTCTTGTGTTAATGAGGTTTGTGTATTCATTATCTCCTGCCCAGGGAACGACTCAAGCAGGCTTTGCTTAGCCCAGAGGCGGCACTCAGGTGCACCACCAACAAATCTGCTTATACATGGTCAGGGTGTGCAAAAACAAATGAACTATTCGATTTTCTAAGCCATGGAATCAGCATCCTTAAACTGTTATAAACAGTCTACTTCATTTCGTCCTAAGGGCGTGCAAATTTTTGCACTCAATTGTACATCCGGACTCTGAGGATAACACTGAATTTAAATGGGACACGGCAGCTTTTCTTTGCTAAGTTGCCATTAACCTAAGTGATATTAGGTTCTTTACTGGGACTCTCATATTTCACCAGCGTCAGGGCTAAAGATGATCAAGTGGAGAGTCAGTTCAGACAATCGGCTGGCATTTTTAAGCTGCTGAAATGGCAGCAAGAGGTTACAGCTCAGTGTGTGTTATTACATTCAGCACTAAATTCTTCCTAACACTATAAGTACATACTGTACTCCAGACCGTATAGCTTATTATGCGCTCTCTTTCAGGTCCATTTTTTATGCATGACCCTTGTATTTTATCTAACAAAATTTCTTTGAATCGACATATCCTCATATTTATTAGGCTACATGTTAATCTGTTGAGAATAGTCAGTGGTTTGGTTTTTTTGTTTGTTTGTTTTTTCAGTGACTAGACATCTTGGAACCAGGGATCAGAGCAGGTAGTTTCGTGGGTAATAGTCCATCATAATAATAGAAAGCAAAATTGCTTTTCAGGTTTTGAGGCGAGCACTGTCCTTCACACTTCCCTGAAAGATTTGATTCCTTCGCTATAGTATATAAAGGATCATTAAAGGAACTTTTAAAATGACATGGAGTGAAACCTGCCTGTTGATTTTCCTGTGACAAAAGATTTCACCTTCAGCACTGATGAAGAAAAGCAAGTAACTAAGCACAGAAAGACAAGAATGATGCAAATAAAACAGAAAGACTTTCACTTAAATGTTGTAATCATAAAACACATCTAGATTTTTGATTAATATTTATTAGCTAAGATGGAATACATTGTACAAATACCATTAAATCAGCAACACTACTCAACAGATCCAGTATTCGATAATTGCTATAATTAGAAGGACATGCCATGACATCATACAAATTTGTATTCCCCTCACTTTCCAGGTGAAAAACTTTCTCTGAACCTGAATTAGTAACAATTTTTATGAAGTCCATAATCATAAATCACTACCTCTGTTTGTACTTTTTTTGTACTTTGGTAACGATTCCTTGAAAATATTTTTTATAAACTCTAATATTGCATCATAAAGCTTTAAACATGTGCTATAAATAATTCCCTGATAAGTTGTAACTTACATTTTGTAACACGTGTCACTATTCATTATAAAGACATGATGTACTGCCGAAACTTTTTAAATAATAATAACCTGTGAATTTATTCATAATTCTAACATTTATTAATTAAGAGTCAATGGGATCAACAGCTATCATAAGACTTATAATCAGAAACTATTGACTTTTTACAGAGTTAGAAAAGAGGATAAGAATATAGAATAATAATAAATATAAGTGTTAAGGGAGACTGTTATTAAGAATGAAAAGAATAACTCAGAACTGGAAGAAACAAAGATAGCCAAAGTAAGAAGAAGAAAATTACTTTTTTTTAAAAAAAAAATCCTTTAAAAATCCTTAGAGGCATGTGGACTGTCCACATATCACATTCATAAATAAAATATTGGTTGTTTTACTATACTATACAATTAAAAATTAAATCAGACACGCACAAATTAATTGTCTGTCAGTCAAACGAACTATTGTCAGTTTGTCTACCTTCTGCAATTTTTCTGTTCTGCAGTTTTTAAGCCATATCTTTAGGCTCTTAACAGTTGAACAAATTGCATTTTGCTGATGTTTGCGAGGAGAGCAGGTGTTGTGGACACAGTAGGACAGAGCCATATATTATTTGTACAGGGCAGTCAGGGTCACACACTTCACACTGTGCTGTCTGAACACATTAGAGCACTCACACATGCTAACAAACTCTGCAGTCTTCACTACAGATCAATAATAAAGAAGCAAGCAGGTTGATGGAGTGAGTGAGGATGGATGTGAAAAAGGATAGGAGTATCCTAAAGAGAGGGGAGAAAGCAAGACAAAGAACAAGAATGAAAAAGAGAACAGCAGTCGGATTCAAGAGCAAGATTTGTCACTGGAAAGCAATGAAAAGGAGAGAGAGGGAGAGGGAGATCATGGGTATCATGAAAGTAGAGGATAACAAGAAATGAGAAAGACTGATCATTATACACCTCATAAACCCACTGCTCAGACTCAAGCATGTCAGTGTGTAAAGTAAAATACAAAAGTTGATTGTTTTCCTATAAAAACACCTCTTAAAACAACTATTTTATTCCTCTTATACCACAGCAATCTGCCAACAATGACTTTTTCTTTTTTATTAAAGAGCAACACATGATACTTTTTGTCCATTTATGATTGCAATTAATGGTTTGTAACGTATGTGGAAATAAGTCCCTTGTACAAGTTGCCTTGTAGCCAGAGCTACTGTCAAAGCTGCTGTGATAGAAAATGATTCAACAGCTTCTGACCAATCAGTTTTGAGGATTCAACAGCACTATGATGTAAAATCATTTTTCTTTCAGCTGTAGCCGTAGTTCACAGCAGCAGAGGAACCCGCTATTAGTCACGCTGTGCTATGCAGACCTGTGCTTCTTTGCTTGGTTTCTGAAGGTCATCTATGGTTCTTCTTTCCCACTGATGAGAAACTGTCACGAACACCAGGGAAGATTCCTCAATTGGCCACCGGAGG
Source organism: Stegophilus panzeri (assembly GCA_024331685.1). NCBI lineage: Eukaryota > Metazoa > Chordata > Actinopteri > Siluriformes > Trichomycteridae > Stegophilus > Stegophilus panzeri. The sequence goes on along the minus strand of JANDJT010000002.1, from coordinate 19,301,414 downwards.
TCTCACTCGCCTGAGGTCTAACATGGGACCACATTACCCAAGAGCCCACTGGAGTACATTACCCAAGAGCCCGCATGCGTGGACAGGGCCCCAGTTAACATCAAGGGTTTGGACAGCTTCATTTTGATTACTCAACGTCAATATAAGTCTTATTTCAGGTTACCACCCCCAGTCTAAGGGCCAAACGGAATGCCTAAATCAAGAACTCACCAAATTCCTCCACATATACTGTCAACAGAATCAATCAGAATGGAGCCGCTTTCTTCCCTGGGCAGAGTATACACAAAACTCAATCCTCAAACCCTCCAGAAAGTTAACACCCTTTCAGTGTGTTCTAGGGTTCCAACCCCCTCTACTCCCATGGTCCGGTGAACCATCTTAAGTACCTGTGGTGGATGATTGGTTTCAATGCAGTGAAGCAGTTTGGAGCCAAGCTCATGTCCACCTACTGCGGGCCTTTAACAGGGGACAAGCTCAAGCTGACCGCCATCACCGCCCCAGCCCGAACTACGCTCCCGGACAGTGGGTGTGGCTTTCAACCCGGGACCTCCGTCTTTGCTTACCCTGCAAGAAATTCAGTCCCAGGTAAGTGGGTCCTTTCAAAATCATGAGACAAATCAATCCTGTGTCATATTGCCTCCAATTGCCTGCTAATTACCATATCTCACCCACTTTTCATGTCTCACTGCTGAAACATGCTGGTGGTCTGAGGGAGGAAGTGGAAGGCAATGAACCAGGCCCCCCACCCGTTATCGTGGATGACGAGGAGGCATATCAAGTGCAAGACCAACTAGACTCCAGACAGCGAGGATGCCAGATCCAATATCTGGTAGACTGGGAGGGGTATGGCCCGGAGAAGAGGTCCTCGTTCAATGCGGGTGATATCCTCAACCCCGTTCTCATCGCCGAATTCCACAGGACTTACCTGGAAAGCCCAGCTCCTTGACCTCAGGGTAGACCCCGTCGTCGGATGCGTCCTTGTGTCAGGAGCCGCTTGAGGGGGGGCTCTGTCACAAACGACGGGAAAGATTTCTCAATTGACCACCAGAGGTCTCACTCGCCCGAGTTCTAACACGGGACCACATTACCCAAGAGCCCACTGGACTACATTACCCAAGAGCCCGCCTGTGTGGACTGATTACAGCACACCTGTGTGCTCATCACATAGACTATCTAAACCCTGTGTGTTTGCTCATTCTTCACGAAATCTCGTTTGCCTCAGTGGCGGTTCTGAGCATTGTTATTTCTCCTGCCATTCTATCTAGGTTTAACTCTGTCCAGGTTTATGTTTGGTATTTCTCCATGCAACATTCCTTCAGCTCATGTGTTCTTTTGGACTCTTTTTAGCACTGTTTATTACCTGCCTCTGATTCCGTTGTTTATACTGATAGCGCTGCATACAGCTGTCTGTATGTTGAATTGGCCGTGTTGTTAATTCGTATATGGATCCCACTCCACCTGAGTCCTCGTTACAGAAACAGAGAAGCTGAGGTTTTAATATGGAAATAAGTGCACACAGTGGTGCAATCAGGGTCCACCATTGGTATAGCTGCTTTAACACACAGCAACTGCTTCCTCTTTGGAAATTTTTTAATGGAAACAAGTGTGTCTCTTAATATAACATTTACATTATTGTATGTCATCCTGTGTGTGATATGAAGTGAATCATGCAGATATGGGCCCGCAGCTTCAGGTAATGTTCACATCAACCATCAAAATGGAGGCATTTGACCGTGGTATGATTGTTCGTGCCAGATGGGCTAGTTGAGTATTTCTATAACTGCTGATCTTCTGGGATTTTCATACACAATAGTCACTAGAGTTTACTCAGAATGGTGCAATAAAGAAAAAATGGCCAGACTGGTTCTAGCTGACAGAAAGGCTACAGTAAATCAGATAACCACTCAAGAATCTCAGAATGCACAACATGTCGAACCTTGAGGCAGATGGGCTACAACAGCAGAAGACCACTTCTGGTTTCACTTCTGTCAGCCAAGAACAGATAGATGAGGCTAGAGTGGGTACAGGTTCACCAAAACTGGACGGTTGAAGACTGGAAAAACGTGGCCTGCTCTGATGAATCTCGATTTCTGCTGAGGCATGCAGATGGTTGGGTCAGAGTTTGGCCCAACAGCATGAATCCATAGACCCAATCTACCTTGTGTCAACAGTCCAGGCTGGTGGAGGTGGTGTAATGCTGTGGGGAATGTTTTCTTGGCACACTTTTGGCCTGTTAATACCAAGCAATCATTGCTTGAATGCCACAGTCTATTTGAGTATTGCTGCTGACCATGTGCATCCCTTCATGGCCACAATTTACCATCCTTTAAAGGCTTCTTCCAGCATGATAATGCACCATGTCACAAATCAACAGTCGCATCAAACTGGTTTCATGAACATGACAATGAGTTCAGTGTTCTTCAGTGGTCTTCCCAGTCATCAGATCTGAATCCAGTAAAACACCTTTGGGATGTGGTAGAGCGGGAGATTCACAGCATGAAAGTGCACCTGAAAAATCTGCAGGAATTGAGTGAAGCAATCATATCAACATGGATCAGAATCTCAATGGAATTTTTCCAACATTTTGTGAAATCCATGCCATGAAGACTTGAGGCTGTTTTGAGAGCAAAAGGAGACCTTACCCAGTATTAGTATTGTGTTCCTAATGAAGTGCTTGGTGAGTGTACATTTGTATGTTTGTAGTAAACTTGGAAAACGTGTAGTTCTTTCAAATGAAGGGCGGGTTTGAGTGGTTGTTATTTCACTAATTAGGAAACAATGCACTGACTCCAGGGCTTAATTTGTACTCTGATGTTCAAAAGTGACAGACAGGACGAGGACGGTGGGGGAAATGGTGACGGACTGTATCATAATTATGAAAGCTGAAAAGAGGTGCAAATTGAATCAGGTGTTGCCTTAAAAGGTCAATTTAATTGTGTATTATTAAATTAATATGACCATTTGACCTCTACATTAGCTAAGAAACTAAATGTGAACTCTGAACTGAGTCCATATAGCAGATACTCAAAATGCTGTTGGTGAGCCATCATTTCTCTCTTCATATCTCTTTACATGTAACACTTAAGACTTTGGTGTAAGTATACCTAACTTAATATGATTATCTTCTTAAAAAGTGCAGAGGATATCTCTGCTAAGAGGCTTATGGAAGATTTTCTTATCTAAACCAATTACTTTGATGGCAACACAACAGTGCCTACTAATAGGGAAAGTATGATTACCTTTCCTTAAAATTTACAATATACAAATTTAAAAATAAAAAAATCCAGGCACCTTTTAGGCTCTAGATAAGATGGATAAGAACAGTGATTATTCATCTTACTACAGGTAAAACGGCCTGTCGAGATTTGACTGATGACCGGCTGTTAAAGCAATTAAGATCTGGATGAAAATGCCTTTGAGATACGAACATGCTGTTTCAGCTGAGTCATTTTATGTTCTTTATGTAATTTTTTTAAAGAATTTTAAATAATAGAACTATATAAATGTAAATTCTCTGATACTTTCAGTAAAACTTTGCAGTTTTAACTCTTCCACATAACTTAGTTTCAGAATTATTGGCACCCTTCAAGAGAATACGCAGAAATACGAAGATTGTATCAAATAAACATTACCTACAACAATTAAACATTTTTACTCAAACAACTGGAGAAACTACTTATATTTGCTGTAACCAAATATTTTCCATAATTTTTTTATTTTATTTTTTAAAGAACTATGTGGCAAAATGATTGGCACTTAGTCATGTTTCAGATTTAGTCTCAGAAATATTCTCTGTTACTTTTAAACATGTTCTGTTTCTTTGGCATATA
>JANDJT010000002.1:19246170-19281170 GCA_024331685.1 Stegophilus panzeri | reverse complement strand
TCTTCAACCAGCTGTCTCTGTACAAATTTACATGAACTAATACCAAATTGCAATTAGTTTTGTTTTATACTTTAAGATCATTTTCAAAAGCGGTCTTCTGAAATATCATCAGGTTCACAAACAGGGTCTGAGAACAGGACATGAGAATTCATTCAAATATTGCAGTGGTCAGTGGCAGTAGAGACGAACAGTAAAGTGAACGGAGACAGAGGCGTGACGAGCTCTGCATTCCCAGAGACACACTTAAAGTGCCTTAGCACTAAGAGAGTTGAAATTTTAGACTGTATTGACTCACTGATACACACTGAAGACCAACTGCAGTGCCCTGCTTCAACCGTTCTTATTTACTGCCCTACATTATACACAGTATCAACCAAGAAACAGACTAAGAGCAGCCTTAATATCCAAGATCCAGTAACACACACACGATTCCCACTTTGCTCGGACAATCTTGTGCTTCTGAATCAGAACCTGTGAATGTGATTATTTTATGAAGTATCTGCTATTGATTGCTCAAATGCAGACTTTTGTGTGACCTCTGCTAACATGCTAGCTAAAGTTTGCTAAGTTGTCTCCGTTTTTAAGTGTTTGTTTGTATGTTGGTGGTCTGAAAGAGACGTTTATTAGAGCTGTTGTTGTGATTGTTGTGACTGTATTTTGAAATTTATGACAAGCATCTTAGCTTTCCAAAGATATATAGCATGAGTACCCATGGACACACAGAAGCTGTGTACAGCATAGTTAGGCCCACCGGTGGGCGTCAGAATTTACATCATATCTGAAAGGTAAGAGAGTTACAAAATAAAAGCTTACCACTGTGAAACGTTCTGCTTAAGTTGTGTTTGTAAAGTTGGTTTTGCTTAATCATCCGCATTTTCTGAATCTGACTCGGGCTCGAACTGATACGGTAAAACCGACAACATGTTGCTTAGGAGCTTAGAATTGCTTTAGAAGCTAACCCAAGGAGCGTTATATTTCCGATACACACTTGAGGTTTTTGGCCAATCACAATGCAACGGGTCAGCTGGCCAATCAGATCACGCTGGGCTTTTCAGAAGGCGGGGCTTTGTAGAAATCAGAGCGTTTCAGACAGCTTAGGAATAGAGGTATTGCAATAATGTACAGTATGTGACTTTTTTGAATATTAAAGCATGTTAACGTATTCTATTACACCCAATAAACAAAATAATTAATGTTTTAAAAAGTTTCAAAATCATGATATGACCCCTTTAAGAATATTGCCTCACTGGCGATAGCTACAATACACACACATTGCATGACTAAGCTACATGCTGCTGGCTGAAGTGGTGACAGCCGGAGCCCTAGCCTGATGTCTCTGTGGTATAGCAGCTCTGTCACAGCATGATCCTATGACTTCCTGTCAGTCTCCCCTCCTTTCCTGCCAGCATGTATCACCATCAGCCCCAAGCAGGAACACACAACACAGCACAAACTCCCAAGAGTAACAACCAAGCCAACATGTTCGCACATAAAAACATGCAGGCATATGCAAACTAAACTGCATGCATGTGTGACTATCCACCCCGATGTGTGCACACACTACAACCATACAAACACAGACACAAAAACAGATGTGTTAGCTTGAATAGGTCATTACAGCTCAGAATGATTTCTCTACAGCAAACCCATGTGTTTGCAAATTAAATTTTGCAAACAGTATCTACACTGCCAGTGACATGTCTTTACCAACTTGGAGTTTATGTTTTATTACAGTGAACAATAGTTCCAGCTGCAAGGTAAATCCGAGGTTTTATATTAATGATTTGTATAATTTTTATAGTTACAACATGCACAGGGACTTCTATGGAGGACGCTCCATATAAATAGATTTATACACGTTACAAGTTACAACGTGTGTAATTGTTGATATGGTTACGTTTTCTCCAAGGAAATATTTATTTAGACTTTTTGGAAGGAGTCTCCAGTGTAAGTGTTTTGCAAAAGTTAGAGATACTTCTGTTTCTTTAAGTTATCTGACATGGGAAAGTCTTCAGGACAGAGGCTGTGTGCTTTGTGGTTTCTCAGTAACTTGACAATTTTTTTGTCGTATCAACTTCATGTGAGAGAGAAAAAGAGAGGCTTGAGTGGAAACTACTATTATAGCTGCTACAAAGTGATTACAGGAACTAACTTGTTTTGCTGCCATTCCACAACATTAAATGTTACTATAAATGCATCAAAAGTATGAAGTGTCATACTTTTGATAAATGAAAAAGATTGTGGAATAAAACACTTCAAAATGCTAACACTAACTCCGCCACACCACACCACACCATGCCATCATTGGTCATTTTTAATATAACAGCATACCATGGTCTGTTCTATTCTTAACTTAATCACTCATTTCAAAGAATTTAAAACCGTCTCGTTGCTTGAGATGAAGTTTAATCAAAGTCTTTTTACTAACAGAGCAATATTCAACTCCCTACAAATGTTTCATGTAGGTCAGCGCTATCCTCATGCAAGTATAATATGCATAATCTAACACTAGGGGTACTTGTATCCCAGACAACATGCCCAAATCATAAACTAAAGATACACCCTTGCCATCCCCCCTTCCCTGTCTCACAGCACTGCAGTGTGCAGTCAAGAGGAAATTATCATCTGAAAGTTGCTGTCTGCAATCTCGCAAAAAGTGGAAAGACAGAATCCTCTCAAAGACCAGACCCAATAGTGTAATCCATCACGGCTGCTCCCAAGGCTTTATTTTGGGACAGAATGCAATCTAGTTCACCTCTATATAGAACCAAAGCACTACAAAAAGCCCTTGCAGAAAGTGTGTTAATCATATTCTCTGTACAGTGAACGCACCTGCTGTACTAGACGGGATCAGGCAGGACACAGCAAAGACAAAAACCTATAAAGTTCAGACTGTAATAATGGGTTATTGCACAGTCACATTTTCTTTTACACTTGTTTTATGGGGCTATGTTTAAAATTAGATTAAGCTATACAAAGACTATATGGTTATAGTGCAGAATGCCAGTTTTAATGTGAGAGTGCAACCCGTTTTATTACCAACAATCTCAGTGAGCCAAAGTACTTGGCACACTTGTACAAAGGACAGAAGTACATCATCTTTTATATGTTTATAATGCAAATAAAAATTTGTGAGTCTTCTTTCCACTTGAGTTTAAATCTATCTACAATCCATCAGCAAATGCTGATGTATCTTCTGTATCTTCTGTACTGATGTTCTGCAAGCCCTGAAATGCAGCTGTTTTCAGTTTCCATTACATTGAGGGGCTTTTTTTGCTCTTGATAAGTAAATAGAGTGATTCAGGTCAGGTGATATGTAATTAGTGAGGGAAAAAATCCACATTTTAGCCTAAAAAAAAGCAGTTGTTTTTGAAACTGGAATATTTTTACCTCCAAATGAATGTATTGGTTTGTCTGTGGACCCCCTCTATAAAAAGTCATATACCACTTTTTATATCCACAGTTTAATGATCTTATTTCCATGCATTACTAAATCATAGCAATGCATCATTTTTATTAACAACGGATTTGTCACCGTAATTGAAGTGCTCTAACTTTGAGTGAGTTGTAAGCACCAATATAAATTGAATTCTTAGGCAAGATTTACAATCACACATTGATTCTTAACCCAGATAGAATCTAATAATACTAAGGTCATAGATTCTGACACAGCCTGCGGTTCTTATTATTAGAAAGCAAACTTATCTTCAAGAATCATACTCACATCCGATCATCATCATGGCCACAGCGAAAATCTTCTCCCCGTCCGTAGTGGGGGCGATGTTGCCAAACCCGATGCTGGTCAGGCTGGTCATGGTGAAGTACAGTGAGGTGATGTATACTGAGTCCTTGCTGGGACCGCCCTCCCACTTGCCTGTACCAGTGGTGTTGAAGCGGTATGGCATGCCCATTCCCTCACCCAGCAGATACAGCCAGCTGTCGGTGCGCACCACATTGGCCTCTTCATCAATGACCTCGTAGTCACCAATGCTGTACCAGATGCAGGCCAGCCAGTGGGCGGCGAGGCCAAACACACACACCAGCAGCACCAGCACTGCTGCTCCATACTCGATGTAGTGGTCCAGCTTGCGGGCCACACGCCCCAAACGCAGGAGACGTACCACCTTCAGAGAGCTGAAGAGGCTACTAATGCCCTGCATATCAAACAATAAAGGAAAACTGAGATGTAATACTTTTGTAGCAAATGTTTTCCTCCCTAGCATCACGGAAATTAGACTTGATATTTAGATTAGAAACTAGAATTTAGCATAGCACAATGTTTAGAGATATTGTTTCCATTCCGCAGTGAGGTTTGTGATACATATTACAGTGTAATATAATATTTGATTTGCAAAGCTTTGCAAAGCTGTTTCTCAAATCTGATTGGTCAGATTTGAAAGTGTTGATTAATTTTCCATAACAGCAGCTCTGACAACAGTATCAGCTGTAAGTTTTATATTAATGCACTTGTTCTAATATGTTATAATTTCTATACAAACAATAATCACTGATATGGTAAAGCCTTCTGTGGAGACATTTATTTAACATTTATGAAAGGAGTCTCCAGTGTTAGAGCTTTGCAACAGTCAGTAAATTTTCCACCATAGGATAGAGGATTTTGTGTGTTCTGATTTCTCTGTAACATAACAAGCTGCATTTTTTGTAAATTAATTTATTAATTTCAATTGTTCCTTTCAAGACAGAGAAAAAAGGAGAGGCTGGTGGGACAATGAATGGTTATTGTTCATTTTGACATAATGTTTAGACCAGGTAAAAATGCAGTTAGTTACTATATGGCCTCTTCAAGGATCTGATCATAGACTTTTGAAGTGCTTTATTGCGCACACACACACACACACACACACACACAAACATATATATATATATATATATATATAGTATTGACACCTTTTTGTACCATAAATGAAATGCAGGAAACATATAGTAACTCCAGGAATAACATTAGGTTATATGATGATACAATCTGAAGCTCAGCAGGAAATGGTGTTTTCACTTTGAGCTGAAATGGTGTGTCAGTTTTGTTCAACCCTGACATGTGGTGCTCATAAAAAATGTATTGCTTTCGCTTGATCAGTAAATCAGTCGATCAGCAAAGGCATATTGATTAGCAGGTAAAGAGAAGTCTTGCATGACATCAGAGAAGCTCCCTCTCTAGGTACAACCCTTTTTATAGACACAGGTTTGGGCTGAGCTGTGTTAGCTTGCTTACAGCACAGCAGCTGTATGAAAAGGCTGGATAACCCGTGTTGACAAGTCCAGCAAAGGCAATGGCCTCGAAGCTTTGGAGGGAGGGGACTGTGCAAGCAGCATTAATCTTTATTTACACCACTTCACTTCCCCACTAACGCAAACACAATACACAGACAGCTTCACACAGCACTTTAAGAGGACTTTTTGATTCTGTTTCCCTAGATGGGAGTAATTTGAGTAGGCATTTTCAATAGTGGTAATAATATTATGCAACAGTGATGATGTTAGATTGGTCACATGATGCAAAAAATATAACCTTATGTTAAAATTGTGTATACATTTTAAAGCAATTTACACTTGACAGTATCAAATGAAACATTTTTTTAACTGCTGTGTGGTGAATATGAACTATAAGAATATGAATAACAATATTTCCAGTGGGTGGAGCTCCAAAAACATTAGAAATATTCTTTCAGCTGGACATTTATGAAATAACAAGTATTCACTCATTCTTGATTTAGTTTCAGATTCAGGATATATTCCATGTCTCATTAATGCGTTATATCTTATGCTACTGTTCCACCAGTCAATGTGGTACAGCATGGTTGTAAAACTAGACATATCTCTATCCTGGTTGAGTAAATGTCTCTGTTTCCAATCACAATTTGTTTGATGGTAGAAGGGAGTGTCCAAACTGTTGTGGGGGTGACATCATTTTCAATTAAACATTAGTGTTAATTGTAAAGTAGCAACAATAAAGGAGCTTCAAAGTCTGATTTCGCTTTGACTGACCTTTTGGTTTTATGTGAAGCGTTGGGCTTGCGTCAGTTGTTATGGGTTTGTTAGTGTCTATTTGCCTTTTCTAACCAGACAACCATGAATGCTACTGTATATATCACTGGTGTTATTTTTTCCCTGCAGGGTGGCATGATGTGCAGGATCATTACAGTTACAAATTTCGCAGAAAATAATTAAGTCCACTGGCTCTACCACCAGAATCCTGTAGGACACCTTTGAATCCTGTTAGAAAACCATCCGTCACAGGTCACACGTTCAACTATTAAGAACCTTAACACTGCATTGTCACCCCATATAAAAGATCAAATTCCATCACTAGCAATTCCATTACAAAAACAGACGGAATCAAACCTGTAATTGTGGTATTATGTGGTAACTGCACGTAGGCCAGATTGCTGCTAAACTAAATTTCGTTGCCGATGCAATGGCAGTAGAATTTTTTTTATTCATTATGGTAGGTGCAAATGCAAAACTGAAAGCATTGCTCATCCACAGTATCACCTTTCAGTTATCACCAGATAATGTAGTGTGAAAGGGTAGAATGGAAAGGACAAGCGGACAAGGGACAAGACAAAGAGGGATTGAATTCTGCTTTTTTTAAAAAATTTAATTCAGCTTTCAATTATGTTAAACTCTGCACCACTCTTAGCCTGCGTCACCATTGCTTGATTAAAGGCATTGAAAGGCTCTCCTCTTCTTAAATCTTCAACACATCTCTGGCGTAAACAGCTCTATCATTGTTTGGCTGCACAGCTGCCTCACTGAGGCTTCACTAATGCTCTAAGCAAGAAAAGACTGCAATGAGGTAGACTATAATGAGTATTCCAAGCCTGCATTGCTTTAGAGAGACAGAGAGAGAGAGAGAGAGAGAGAGAGAGAGAGAGAGAGAGAGAGAGACAGACAGACAGATAGACAGACAGAGAGAGAGAGAGAAAGACCCAGTAGACATTCATTCTTGCCACTAAATGTGCAGTTATAGAGGATAAAGTTGGGTGAAGTCTTGAGTATCTTTTGTTTTGAATGCACAAACTGTGTACAGATGGCATTAAAATCAAGATGAAATGATATGTTTCACTGGCAGTTTACAGGAGCTCAGGGACAGCATATCTGTGCAATTGCTTCTGTATGTGGTACATTCCCCTGAGATGGACTCGACTCCCCTAAGGTGTCTGCTATTGGCACACAAAATGCCACATTAAAAGCCAGTTGGATCATTAATCAGTGTTTTCTGATGTCTGGTCTGACACTAGGTGGCTGCCAAAAGTAGAGATTAAGCTCAAGCACGCTCGGTTTGACAAAATCATCACAACAACATGGATAACTACTAAAAGCACTCATTAGCCACTGCTACACATGACTGCTGAAAAATGCGAGTTTAGATGCAATGAAGCTGAATTAATAATGGATGATTTCAGTAGTAAACTCTTTTTGTTGCTGTACTGGTTGCCTTCAATGGAGACACGGTGTGCTGATCACAGAAATACTCAGTACTGTGATGTCATTGATGTGTCAGTCATCTGCTGCCTTAGGCCATGCCGTCTGTTTAAATCTCTGTTGTAGGACTACATGATTCTGTAAACATGGCCAATGTACAACAATCCCGTTCACTCACCGAAATTATCCCAATTGAAGTATCTGCATGCTTGGATAAGGTGTTATTTTGAAAATGCTGCTTTAGTACAAAATATTGTCATCAATGTTTATTTTCAGTGCAAGAGCAAAGCAATTTATAAAAATCTCTAAAAGTGTACAGATAAAGATAAAGATTTCCACCAAATATCTGCCAATTTATGTCAGTAGTTCCCAATCATGGGAGAAAGATTTGTCTGCAGACTACAAGCGGATGGTGTCATAGAGTGGTACAGATGGAGATCTTTTTAAGCCCATACACAAAAACACAGCTTTTAAAATGTTTATAACTACAACTAAAGAGGTTTTTTTCTTAAATATACTGTCAAGTTAGCCATTCACTTTGCATTGACAGTAAATATTATGAACATTTATGAATATGAATATCAACTGTCCATCTATTAATAATTATTTTAACCATTCAGCTACTGTTAGCAGTAAAGATTGGGACCATTTATGAATATTAATCCTCTCAAAATCCTGTCAGATTACATCATTTTATTTAACTGGACAGAAGACTTAAGGTCGTGTCAGAAAGCCTGTCAGGTTAGCTAATTATCTAGCTATCTTGCATTAGCAGTAAAGATTATAAATGGTTTTTTTTTTTTTTTTACGAATATAGCTTAAAAATCCTCTAAGAAATTCTGTCTCAAGATCATGTTAGACTGCTAGCATTAGCGGTACAGTTTATAAATTTATAAATGAACATTTATAAATATAGATCCTTTCTGAAATCTTGTCAGGCTAGCCCATATTATTTAGCAGGCTAATATCAATGAATATGACTTAAACTGCTTTGCTAGCTTGTTACCTGTTAAAAGACAAAAGTGCATATGTCAATGCCAATTATTCCCTTTTTACTACCTAAAGACTCCAATATACAGCATATGCCATGTATGACTTTGTTCCATATTAATGTTTTATTAATGCACTATTTGGGTGTCAGCCATTTTGTAGTTTTATTTAAATTCTCAGTGGAGAATTCTCAGGATTTAAATTATATTCCCTGGATTGTTTACTATATTATTACCCATAGTGTGCTGTAAATCCACTGTAAACCTGATGCACACTACTTATGTCTAGTGGAACCACAATACATAGTGATTTCAACCACTAAAGCCAAATGGTACTTGCTATTAGTGTATTTCTTAAAGATTTTTAAATGCTTTAGAATTTTTCTGGTTTTCTAGGTAATTATTATTTCTCAAATGGTAAATTCAAAATATGTAAAGGTGGGTCGTGATGATAAGTTCCAGGAGTGATACAGGAACAGTAACCCTGTCACGTCTGGCTGCATAACACCAATAAGTCAATGATATAGTTACTAGTAAAGGAGTAAGGGAGGGAGAAATTTCAGACACATTTCCCTCTATGGTTACGCTCACCACTGCACTCATTTACATAATCCATATATGGACTCAGTGATAAGCCCACATTTCCATACCTGCAGTAAAAGATGCACTATATAGTACTGCATGACCAACAAAACACAACTCACATCCACAATATTCTATTCTGACATTCACCCAATTAACTACTCCAGAAGGTAGTGGCCAAAATCATGTAGAAACTCTCACTAGATTAAAAAAACATTCTTACCTCATCTACATTCTCAAAAGCGTTGATGACATCATAGGGGAGGCAGGAAAGCAGGTCGATAACAAACCAGGTCTTCACATAGTTCATGCGGATAAGTTTCGGGTCTGATATCACCTCCCCAGCTGGACCCACAAACGTCGTGTGGAAATTCAGCACAATGTCCACGAGGAAGATGACGTCCACGATGCTGTCTACCACAAGCCAGGTGACGTTGTTCTGCTTGGTCTTGAAGGAGACATTGTAGGGTACCATGATGGCCGTGTAGAAGGTGAGGATGAGGATCACCCAGTCCCAGGTGGTCTTGAAGGTGCAATAATGCAGGATGATGTGGGGTGGTGTCTTGGGTGTCTCTTGTTTATACTGGGGGAGGATGTCTGATCCCAACTGCAGTACCTGACAACAAATGCTTAATATTTTTTTATGAAATGTTCATTTTATTGCATTCATATATACTATGGTTTACATTTACATTATAGATTAGACAGCACTAAGTACAATTTTTAGGCACCTTTAGGGATGGACAAATCATAAATACATTAACTAGCCAATTGGACAGGTGAAAACTCCAATGTGTTTGCCCAGTCTCATGTTTTGTTTGCCTGGGAACCTAAAGGCTAATGTAATTTAACAAATGAAAATAAGCGAATATTCAAATTCCTGGGGAGGGGAAGTTTCTGTGAAGCCATAGTTCTCATCCCCTCCTGATCGCCACATCTTTATCTATATTGCATTACAATTTTGCATGGCGCTGCTCTGTATTTTGCTACATGTGTGTTGCTGATTTGTAAAAAGATTTCAAACTTGAATGTTATGTTTTAACATACATATGAAGTACACAATTGCTTTGTGAAGGTCAATAGGGTGTCGATGGTCGATGGATAAGAGAAAAGGGGTTGGTAAGTACTATTTCAAACACCTACTAAACCTACTTGTCAAATGAGCAACTACAAATAAAAAAGTAAAAGGATACATAATCTGCTTGTCCTGGGTGCCCGAGCTTATGATTTGTCCACCTTTAATTTGTGAACGTCTAAATAATCCATGTGCAAAGTGTATCAAATAAGAGTGAAGATATTTATGAGCAAATATGGATAGAGACAAGAAATGTAAAATGTTACAATACTAGTACAATAGGAAAGGATTAATGATACCCAGACAGTAATAGGACTCATTATAAAGTCTTATTTGGCAGAGCAACTTGCAGCTGAAGGCACAACGATCCAAAGTACTTAGAAAATCTCAAAAGGATTTACAACCTGAAAGACTGAGGGATAACACTGGCTTGTACAAGTACTCTAGTCTCTAAATAAAAAGGACCATTTCAAATTCTAATACAGGATAAACAGTAAGTGGACAAACAACAAATACTAAGACTTCCAGAAACCAAAGAGGTACTGCAAAGAATAATATAAAAATTAAATCAGAAATGTTATCTTAGGTATTATCTGAAGGGCTAGGACCTTTGTATAGTGATAAGGATTAACCATATAATCTTTTAATTAGACAGAAGAGCTGCTGAATCTCGAAAGGTTTTCAAATTGTTTGTGTTTTCAATCTCAATATTTGGAAAGATAAAAATGTATATAAATTGTATATTTAATTCATACTGTTTTTGTTTGTAGCTGTTTGTGGCTGAATAAGAAGTGTGCGTTATCACCATGGTTCTGTGTAGTGGAGTGGGTAATGATTTTATATTTTGTTACAGTGGTGGAAATCACAACACACCATTGTCAACCACTGTTATGGAATTTTAATAAAAATGGGTTCTAGTTAAAAAAAAGTCTATTGCTCAAAAATAGGAAAATATTATTGTACATGTTTAAATAATCTGCCTATTTTTAACCGTTTGTTTGTAAAGTAAATCTGTGCTGAGGGGGTCTTTTTAAAAAAAAAAAAAAAAAAAAGTTCAAGTATTCCGAAATGTACAGAGTTTTGGAAACCCTGCTTTATGGTATATCAGCATGACAGATCACAAACACAGGAAGTAATAACATCTTATTAAACTAGTCATTTTGCTGTTTGTTTTATAAACCGGATGCACTTAAGACCTCAGTAATATGACACTTACAGTTGTTTTAAATGTGATTTAAAGTTTGCAAATACAAAAAAAAAATACAACTAATGGACTGAGCTGAACTATTCGGAGTTTTATTTGAGCAGCTGCCTCAAAAGTGGAAGAGATTTATCTCAAGGAAGCAGAGGAGCTATGAGGTTTGGCATAGACATTCTACTTCTTTTGGCCAGGAGTGCTTAGGGACTAGGGTTGAAATGGCCTTTGATGAAAATTGAACACACACAAACACACACTCTACCTCAGCCAAACGAGAGTGCTTGTGGACGTTCTCTCCTTTATGAACAGTAGGAGCCAGCTGCTGAAGGACGCCACGGCTGCTTGTCAAAGCGCGAGTAAGACGGGCAAACTTAGCCCATCCTTAGGGAAACAAGTACACACAAACGTGAGAATTTCATCTTCTGTGGAGGTTTAATTAAAATCAAACGTATGCTTTAAATTGTAGGCTCTCAAACTCTGGTCATTGAGTCCACTCTGTCCTGCACAATGTAGTGTTTTCCCTGCTCCCAAAACACCTGATTCAACTAATCAGCTTATTAACAGCCCTTCCTGAGGTGGATTGGGTGTGTTAAAGCAGGGAAAACACTAATATGAGCAGGACAGGGTTGGGACCTATTGCTCTAAACATTAACAATAACCTCATTTTATGTGCTTTCACAAACCTTTAGACGAATCGTCTTCAATGGGCTGCTTAAACGCAGTGATGTCGTTAAACGTGCATAGGAAAAGCACAACTTTGTCCTGCTCATTGCGGATGGGGGCGATCTTCACAAAGAACCACACAGGCATTCCTGTTCAGGGACAGGACGGTGAAATATGATTAGTTCCATCATATTGTTTAAACAGGTATGTCATACAGTTGTCTACTTACGGTTCTTCTTGTACATGAGAATTTCAAAGGAGTTCATTTCATAATTCTCAAAGGTCTGGCGCACTTTCTCATATGTCTCCTTGTCAGTGAGTTCCCCATACATGAAGCTGAGAGAAAAAAATGGGAATCAACTGCACTCTTATGTCTGCAGAGTCATAGCATGTGGTTCTTCTGGGGATTTCTTAGCGATAAAATGTCGTCCACAGGTCCACAGTGTTATAGGGAAATAATCAATAACCGGGTGGTGCTGATTATTTTCCAATAACAGCATATCCTGAAGTGTTTTATTCCTCTCATACCACAGCAATTTGCCAACTATTCCGATTTTTCATTTATTAACGAATAATGTCATACTTTTTATTTGTTTAGAGACAAATACTGCACAAAACAAGTTAGTTCCTATTACTATTTACAACAGTTATAAACAGTCATTCCCTCACTAGCTTCTCCTTTTTTTCTCTCTTTTGAAGCTTGTCATGTTACCGAGAAACCAGAAACTGCAATGTCCTCTGCCCTAAAAACTTTTTCTGTTAGAAAGCGCTGACACTGGAGACTCCTTCCATAAATGTTAAATAAACATCCTTAAAGAAACCTTCACCATATCAACGATTATACATGTTTATTTGTTAAATAACTAAACAATTTAAATCTCTTTATAATTAAGCTTAGATTATGTGGAGCATCTGCCATACAAGTCCCTATGAACTAGGGATAGAATATACAGCCATTCATTACAGCCGGTACCACCATTAGTGCTACCTTCTGACCGATCAGATTTGAGAATGCAACAGCGCTGTGGTATAAGACGGAGATAACGTTTGGTGTTATTAGCGTATTCACCCTGGACTAAAAAAGGACAAAATGATTCTGAACCTGCAAGTGCTGCTCTTCTGCATGACTTCAGCTCGATGGTAGCCTGAGAGCTTGCAGAATCCATCGTTACTGTAGACAATGGGCCAATCCACAATCTGGGCGTTCCCCAAAACAAAATTGGTGTCTGGCATAAAACAGCAAAAATAAATTAGCCATGTAAAAGATCTAAAGGATTATGTTCAAATAAGAACTTGCAATTCACATAAAGCTGGGTTTTTAGACACAGGTTAAGCCTAGTCTTAGACGTGCCCTTGCTGATCAGGTCACTCAATGATAATCCAGTGTAGATAGCATGTCTTCATCCTTCTGTCTAGTTGTTAATTTAAATAAAACTCTCAATCATGGCACTGACTAATACTAACAGTGTATTCCATGGGGCACCTACACTACCAGTCAAGGTTTGGACAAACTAGATGTATATTTATATATAATTTTATTTCTGAATTAAAATTTATTTATATAAGTAGTTTTTTTTTTTTTTTTTTAAGTTTTTTGTTGCTTAAAATTGAATCCCCCCCAAAATAGATTTTATTTAGAACTAGGGAGAAGCAATGAGGAGCTCAGCCTATTTGAGAACTTTAAGAAAAGACTCCTGGGTGAAGGTTCTTCATGAAGCTGGTTGAGAAGATTCCCAGGGTGTGCAATGCTTCATTAGGAATACTGTTAATTAGTTAAAATATAAAATCATTTCAATTTGTTCTTAGCCACTGCAAAATTGCATATGTATTATTTCATAGTGATCATATTTTCATTCTTATGCTAAAATAATAAGAGAGAGAGAGAGAGAGAGGGCGAGAGAGAGATGAAGAAATCCTTTCCGTAAACAGGGGTGTCCAAACTTTTAACTGGTAGTGTACACTGGGCCATCATAACACATTTATAACCATTTCTCTAGCGATGCTAAATAAGTTATGAAAGGCTTATGTCAACATAAATGAGGTGATATTTTATGTAGTGTGATTTTTCCATTACACGATTTTCAATATGAATTTTCATTATGAATAGACTGAGATTATTACTGTACATTTTTAAGTTATTCAGTTGGTGTTTACGAAACACATATTGTTAAAGCTTTGAGACATCTTCCATGAAGTAGTCATTCTATCATTCCTGTTCATTAAGCCAACACATGCGCTTCTTAAATAAGTCAAGCTCTCAAAGGTACACATTAATGCTTTGTAGCCATGTTTAATAAATACAACATTGATTACCACTTTGATTTGAGGAGATGAAAATCATTCATTACATTGATATATGGGCATCTTAAACAAGTTTTAAATTTAATGCAAATTGACCAGCAGTGGAGTAAATGGAGTAAATACACCTTCCAAAAGCTAGGATGACAGATCAGTACTTCATTCAAGATGTCTTCATGTGCCATTTGCAAAGATAAATTAAGAACTCGCAAGATTAGCATCAGAAACTACAGAAACTACAACATTTTTAAACAATCTAGCCAGAGTTCTTCTCACGTTCATGTAAAGACAAAGCTACAAAAAAAAACATCAGTCCTACCTCCTGAAATTGGATATAAGCCTTACATAAACCCTCCAATATTCTTTATTCCTTAATGTCTGTGCCCTTCAAATAAAGTGTTAAAGGTACAACCTATAGATGGTGAGTGATGGAAAATTTCATAAAATTACTGTAAATTGTAACTAGCTTGTTAATGTAATGGAATAAAATAAAGTAAATCTTTATATTTAGGAATCTTTCACTTGAAGGATTCTACAAACAATCCTCCTGAGAGAGAGAGAGAGAGAGAGAGTATAAAATCCCACTGAAAACATGGCTGTCTATACAAACTTTTTCTTTTTTCTTCAGTTTTCCCTCACAGCACAATCCCCAGTGTTGAATTAACACCTGCAGTGTTTATGTAAATCCAGATGGACGCAAATGAACAGTGGAAGAGTTCATTCAACACCGGGGATTCATCTGAGTAAATCTAATCAATTTCCACATGGCAAGACACAGGCACAGGAGCTTACTGAAATGCTACAGATTAGTAACTCAGCTGGGGAAGTTGTAACAATCAAGCAGAATACATGGTTAATGCTCAGTTCTACATCAGGGATTAAAAACATATTGGAAAATGTATAAACAAGGTACAACATGATAAGAAAAGTGACTTAGCACTATCTAAACCTACATGATAGCAGTATTTGCACAAAAACGTTTCTAAATGAGCAAAAAGAACAAGCCACAACAGAAATGGATGAGCTGGATGGAAGTACAAGGGGGAAAAATGTCTACGTGGTTATACCTGTCTGTCTATGGGATAATGTCCAAACTGAAACATTGAAAAGAAAAATGTGTTAAAGCAATCAAGGAAAGCAAGCACAAGTTGAAGCAGGATTTTATATACAGCTAAATCCTCAGTGCTGAGGTAACACCTGCAGTGTTCAATTCAGTTGTGTTGAATTTATTTCATATGTACATGGTGTACGTGAGAATTCAGCACTGAGGATGTTGTGTGAACTAAAGCAAGCAATAAAATTATTGAAATAAAAAAGCATTCATAAGCTGCAATAAAAGTTTGGTTATTGTGCATTGCAAGCAGATACAACAAGAACGTGATCTAAGCTAACTGATGTACTATATAAATTATGAAAAATATTTCTTGTAGTGAAAACCCATTTGAACTAATATTTATTTATGCTGAAAACACCAGCGATATTCTGGTTGAGATGTGAATCATATAGGTAGTGTGCCTTGTCCATCATTGACTACAAGTATACTTATATCACCATAAACACATGCAAAAATTGAAAAGTAAAATAGTACAGAAACTACATAAGGAAAACAAAAATATCACATTTGGTTTTAAGTGCTACATCCGGAGCCATATGTTAAGATCAATACTGATACTAAATTGCATGTTTAAAAACAGCGTCGTTTATAGTAACACTACTAATTTGATAAACTACATAGTGTGGTTTGGGACAGAGCCGAGATCACAGTACTGCAGGATGGTGATGATTAGTGAAGACAAGTTTAGCTAGTTTGGCAGGATATTTTACACTGTGAGATGTTTTGAGATATAGATAAGATATACAGATGGATGTAAAAGGGGATTGAAGTGTGGATGATATCAGCAGGCTCCACAGGAGTAAAAGGAAAGGAAAAGTGTACATTAGCTCATGATGAACCCAAAACCTCCCACCAACTCTCCTGATGTGTATATGGTAGTGTTGTTCACCATTTATGTAAAACACTGAACCTAAGTGAGATGCTGAATACAGACAAATAGAAAAATACAGCAATGTTGTGCACAAAAACCCCATGCTGAAATAACACCTGCACCAACAAGGCTGAATTAATGAATAGCCTCAGGTTGGAATTGTTTGAACATTTTCAGCACTGGGAATTTTGCAGTCTAGCCTAAAAACACATAAAATCTTATTTAGATTTTATTCCAGAAGAGGCTCCCAGGATATTATAGAAAAGGCTGATAAATGAACCTGAATCCCTGATTGTCCGTCACT
Source organism: Stegophilus panzeri (assembly GCA_024331685.1). Taxonomy (NCBI): domain Eukaryota; kingdom Metazoa; phylum Chordata; class Actinopteri; order Siluriformes; family Trichomycteridae; genus Stegophilus; species Stegophilus panzeri. The sequence continues at coordinate 19,264,633 of JANDJT010000002.1, read as the reverse complement.
TCAGTATTCTATAAGGTGATGGAAATGAACTCTTAAAGAAAGGAAAAGAATAAGCCTCGTATGTGGAGTAAAATAAACCTGATGTCTTACCGTTGGACCTCCGGACGATATTCTCTAGAAAAGTATTCTGAGGGGCCACGAGTCCTCGGCGACCCCCGGCCATACCGACTCCTCCTCACCGGGAGACTGGACAGTGATTGTAACGATCCGGTAAAGGACGAGCAGTGAATCCTGCTTTGGAGTCTACATGATTTCGGATGCTGTGAGGACAGAGATGCGGCACTGTGCTTGTGATGCACTCTGCTGTCCCTCGGCAACACGGGGCGCGCGCGCGCGCGTGCTTGTGTCTGAGTGAGACTCCGGTTCCGGACCGGATTCGCTGCCCCGGGTCGCACCGCCCATATCGGCCGCCACAACGGAGCTGAACAGCCGGGAGACTCCACCTGCTGGCAGCTGGAGGAATTGCATTATCTAGTGGACAAAATCCTGAGGCGCTGAATTCAGACAACCTGGGAGATTATCATCGACTTCCACCATAGTAATAAAATAAATAATGGTTTATAATAGGAATTAAATTATAACAATAAAAAAAACACAATTAATATTATTGTGTGTATAATATTTTGTTGTTGTTGTTGCTGCTTTATATACATGATTTAAAGTATAGATTTCAATTATTTAAAATTTATTGGTAACTTCATGATATGTATGTATGCCATGTGTGTATGATGATGATGATGATGATGATGAAGTGTATAAATAACTTTTTGTAGCATTCATGAAACGCTTTATTGGAAATAGCAATAAAACAAAATATTGAACAGACAGTAAATATTAAAATATAAAGGGAAATGTAACTAATAATATAACTGTGTTATATCTGTTATATCTTACAAATTGTTTTTAAAAAATAACCTTGCATCAAATTTATTTGAATTTAATATAGAAATACACTGTGTTGTATTTGCATTATGTTAACATACAGTACAACCATATAGAAAATATATAATTACGTTCCATCCATCCATTTTCAATACTGCTTATTCTTCTGGGTCGCGGGGAACCTGGAGCCTATCCCAGGGGGCATCGGGCACAAGGCGGGGTACACCCTGAACAGGGTGCCAATCCATCACAGGGCACAATCACACACACATTCACACACCCATTCTTATACACTGCAGACAAACATGTAGTGTACAAACATGCCAATCAGCCTACCATGCATGTCTTTGGACTGGGGGAGGAAACCAGAGTACCCGGAGGAAACCCCCACAGCACAAGGAGAACATGCAAACTCCACACACACAGGGGCGTGGTGGAAATCGAACCCACAACCCTGGAGGTGTGACGCGAACGTGCTAACCCTAGAATTATGTTACTTTTAGAATAATAAAATGTTATGTTAAAATATAGAACTCTAATTCAAATATATTTCAATGTGGTATTATCGTCATGGGTTACTGCACATATACACATATAATAACAATTTTCAACAAACAAACAAACAAAAAACACTTTACAGGGCTAAAATTTATATTTTGTGTGTCAGTGTTGTGGCGCCATCTGCTGGACGTGAATAGTATATAGAGTTTATGTTCACGGTTTGAAACCTTCCAAACTTTGACCTTATAAAATCATAATTAAATGAAGGAGCAATAAGAAAACCAATAGCCTATATTATATTAATAATTCTATTGTGACAATAATTATTCTATTGTGTATAATTCTATAATGATTCAGGTCAGGCTATTACATACACTTTATCTATTTTTATTACAAATGAGTTACTTTTCTTTCCCCACATAAGAAATCCTAATAGACTCATTAACCTGAATTATTCGTGTTTTATTTCTACTTATTTGCATCTGTATTTAACGTATTTATAAACATCTCTGACGCAGGCGCCGTTTTACATGCATAACAAGTCCTTCCGCCAAAGAAGATAGTTCGCGAGCGAGAAGCATATACTCTGTTGGATGAGGACATTTAATCTTTAAGAAATAAAGACCTTGCTTCAAAACGTAAAATTAAAACAATTTAAAACAAAGCAGTTTGTTATTATATACTGTAAAATGTAGCGTCTATTATTGTGGCGGAGGAATACCAATCAGAAGCGCTGTGGCTCAAGCTGCGCAGGGGAGTTATTGCAAGGGACAGGCTAGCTGCAAAAAAAACAGAAGAAGCGTGCATTGAATGCACATTTATTTTAATATTTTTTTTACAATTTTATACAGAAAAATAAATAAATATCATTATCATGCCTGGGATGATGGATAAAGGGTCGGAGTACCTAGGGAAAGGTCGGTCCAACGGCACGAAAAGCCCCTCAAACGCTTCGAATGGCCATTTTTCTGATGAGAGTGGCAGCGACGACGAGCACGGTATAGCCTCGAACACACACATATATACACAGCTTTGCGTTTTGATTTTCAGTGTTAAGATTTTATTGATTAAAAAAAGATCCAGACTGGGTGATAAATACAGAATGTTTTTGCCTTGCAGATGTCGGAATGCGTGTGGGATCCGATTATCAAGCCAATATTCCTGAATATGATCCAGGTACGGTACGGTCGCCGGTTTCATCTGGACTGCTCGGCTACGTCTGAAGCAGTATACTACCGCACTAAATAGTATGCTAGGCTAGTGCGGTAGCGTTTGCTGCCATACTTACTGCACAGAGCCTGCAAGCCTCGCGTACTATTTAGAATAGTAGTATGTTTGTAGCTGATAGGTAGTTAGCCGAAGTGTGGTAGCCTCGGTGTATAGTTAGCGCACTAAAAGCTAACACGGTTCATATTTGAGAGTAACTGTTTGTTTGTTATTTAGTTGGGAGTTATTTGCAGTTGAATGTTTGGGAGAAGAACAATATTAACAGTATTGTTTGCACAAAAAAAAATACATAAATAAAATAAGTAATTTTGCGCGTAAGCCAGCGTTCTTAGCTAGCCAGTTGCTAGCTTGCGAAATGTAGCGAATATAATTAAAACGTCGTTATAGCAGAATGACACAAAAATAACAACAACAAATTTGTTATTTTATAAGTTATTATAGTTTTCGATGTAGTTTTGTAGTTGTGTGTTTCTACAAGCTGAAGTCCTGCTAAACTACACCAACACATGTTATTGCGCCAAAGCCTTTAACAGTCTACAGTTTAATTTATGGTACTCAATGCCTATTTTATTATAATGTCGGTATTTTCTGCTTACAGGATTATGGTACACTTCAGACATGGTTATTATTTAACAAGGACATGTTAAAATAATTATCACAAGCAGTGCGTTAACTGTATTATTTTCCCAGGTTCTACCAAATACAGTGATAAAGACACCGGAGGCATGTTGGTGTGGTCTCCATATCATACTATAGTCGACGCTAAATGTAAGCACAAGCATAATTATGTCATAATTATTATATAAACGGTATTCAGCATATCTGACAGATTGTACTGACGCTTATATACTTGTGTTTCGTCCACAGTGGATGAATACATTGCCATTGCAAAGGAAAAACATGGCTATAATGTGGAGCAGGTAGATATTGTATTGTTTGTATTTTAAGTATTACATTTTAACTCCCCCTTGAAAATGTATGACATTTATGAATATAGTTTTATAATTTGTAGTGTATTATTATTATTATTATTATTATTATTATACTAATATAGATTCAAGACCCATAGGTTACAAAAACACAGCTTCTCTTATGCATAGCACATTTTCTAGCACATGTCTTAAGTTTTCATGATACAGTGAATGTTCAGTGAAGAGCAACGGCAGTGAATTTCATGAAAATGTAGCTAAAAATTATTTTACGCTGTATTATTATTATTTTGTAATTTTGTGCATTTCTGACTTTAAACAAAAGTAATTTTAAAGTCATCTTGAAGCACCCGGAGCGTTATTCACTGTGTTGAGGTAATTTCCACTGAAGCAGATAAGACAGGGTGGGGCATATTGATTGGCTCCTCCCACTTTTTTTAGATAGCCAATAGCGTTTAGCTTACCTCACAGCCCAGGCTATGCCGTACTTGACGGTTGGCACCATGGATTTTTATAATGTCGGGGGCGGGACACTTCAGATGCTAGAGCGTATTTGATTGGACAGAAAATCTGATTAGAAGTTGAAGTGCAGAGTGATGTCATCAAAATTATTGATCTGTTTTGCAGTAGAGAGAGACTGTAAATTTTGAATGCACAGATCTTCTACATGCAAATTATATTGTTGTTTAAGAGCAGACTAGCTTATAGATTACCTTAAGGCTGAAATGTTCATACTAATAGCCACAAAATGTCCATTTTGATTTCATGGGGAGTTGAAACTTAATGCTCCATTACTGGTGCATTTTATTTGTAATTTTTTTTTTTTTTTTTTTTTTTAAAGTTGGAGTTTTGCATTGTGGCATTATCTCTTCTAGGGGGCATGGGCTTATTTCCTTCTCATGCTGTCAAAACACATCTGGTTAATGCTACACTAGTGAGAGTTAATCAAAGTCAGGTCTTCTAAATGTTAAGTTTTAGTAGTTGGATGCATATTGGTGGGTTATACATACAAAACCTTTCCTTTTACTAATTTTCTGAGAGTTTGTGTTTTTCTGAATTTGGCTTGGACAACCCAGTAGTTCCGGAAGTGTTGAGTAGAGGTCGACCAATTTTACCGTTACCGATAACTATGTTGGGGTATTACCTGCTGATATCTGGTTAATCAACTGATAATTATTCAAATTGGTACTGAATAAAAACACAACACTCAAATTTAAATATTGATGAATGTTATTACAAAAATAAACAGTACTGACTGTACCATAAAAATGTACTGTGTTTTTTAAAGTGAAACAATTATATAAATATTAATATCTTAACTCTTAAAAACATTAAAATAAATGAAAGATATACATCCAAACTGAACCAAAAAGTAACACTCCAAATATGTACAGTGCCGTCCACTAATATTGGCACCCTTGGTAAATATGAGCAAAGAAGGCTGTGAAAAATTGTCTTTATTGTATCACTTTGTCAGTGGTGGTTATTATTTCGCCTCTGTATAATGAACGTGGACCATTCTCAGTTGAGATTTTCTGGTACATGGTGCATATTTCTGTGTTTTTCCCCCCAACCCCCTTAAAAGGCCACTGAGGTGGTTGTTCAAAAATTTAAAGGAAACTACACATAGAGTGGGGGATAAATTAGGGGATCAAATAAGGAAAAAAAAAAATCATCAAATGGTCTGGATTTTTTCATGAGGACAGGACAAGAACACTGTACATTTTACAGTGATCCAAACTGTGCTCAGTCCATACAGATAGATGATCAGCAGCTTTGTTTATACAATCATATTCATTTATGGTTGATGAGCCAGCACTCGTAAATCAGTCCCTAGGAAAAGCATGATGCAGCTGTGTGTCCAACAGGCTCTTGGCATGCTCTTCTGGCACAAGCACAACATTGAGAAGTCCATGGCAGACCTGCCCAACTTCACCCCCTTCCCAGATGACTGGACGGTGGAGGACAAAGTGCTGTTTGAGCAAGCCTTCAGCTTCCATGGCAAGAGCTTTCACAGGATCCAGCAGATGGTGAGTCACAAGACGATAATCACATGTGGTCACTGTAGATTGCATTACATCATAAGCATGCATACTACTACTTCTCTTCACGTGTTAATTTTCACAAAATTTTCATTACATGTTTTAACTTTTTTATTATTATTATTTATTAATTTTTTATTCTTTATCATAGTTGCCAGATAAATCCATATCAAGTCTTGTGAAGTACTACTATTCATGGAAAAAGACCAGATCAAGGACAAGCTTGATGGACAGACAAGCAAGAAAGCTGGCAAACCGAAGTAATCAAGATGAAAGGTGCACATATTGGCTGTTTATCTGAAACATGAAGTACTCGGTCATAAGCCATTCCATTGCTAACTTATGTTTTTTTATTGTCTAGTGATGAAGAAATGGAGGAAGCTAATCCTATTGAGGCAAATGACAGTGATTATGACCCTACTAAAGAGACGAAGAAAGAGGTAAAGCATTATCATGAACTCTAATCCTCAAAATATCTGTGGTTGGCCTGATGCACATGTTGTTTTTGTGATATAGCAATAATTATAATTTAATTATTGAAATGCTACGTAACATTTAGTGCTTTGAGTGTTTAGAGTGTTTTGGTGCTTAAGCTGCACTCTGTTGTTCTTCAGAGCCATGTTGAGCCACAGATAATGAGCTCTAAGATCATCATGGGCCGGCGAGACCACCAGACCCTGCAGCATCGGCACCACTCACAGCGCTCCAAATGCCGTCCACCCAAAGGCATGTACCTCACGCAGGAGGACGTGGTGGCTGTGTCCTGCAGCTCCACCGCTGCTAACACTGTCCTCCGACAGCTCGACATGGAGCTTGTCTCCCTTAAAAGACAGGTAACTGGTTTGGGAGAGTGAGGGAAAAAAAGAGTTTGCACCAAAGATTTATTTGACAGAATGAATATTCTTGAACATTTAAAGTCTGATCCTGGATTTGTGCATGGATTTGCTTTGTAGAGAATGGCCTAGAATAATTATTACCTCAGGAATACATCTCCTCCACCAGTGAGAAATGTAATAAAATGGTTTTCCTGTCTGTTTGGCATCGAGTATACAAACTGTTTCTATATTAATCTATTAGGTCCAAAATGCCAAGCAGCTGAACAGCGCTCTGAAACAGAGGATTGAATCTGGCATTGATGAGTACCGGCTGCCTGAGGTAAATCAAAATTACAGTTTGTATCTGTTCACTCTAAAGTGACATATATTTTGTTCCTTATTATATTTCTAAAACTGGAAATGTTTTTCCACTTGCTATTCTTCGCATTTAAAACGCTGTTCGAAAATACACTGTGACTGATGAAATTGTACAATATTTATACATGACAGAGTGGAAAAAAAACTAAAGGAAATTTAAAATGAAGGGGGGGGATGCTTGAATGCAAACAGAAATGGTTTGGAATACAAAAATATAACATAGGAAATAACACAGTAACCTTTTCTATCCTTGTGTTTGGTAATATTTTATAAGGTCACGTGTGCCAGTAAGGTCTGTGTGATGTGCTTTATAATTCAGTAATACACTGCCAGTCAACATTTTCAGTTCCAAACACACCTCAAAGCTATGTAAGAGATAATTGTAGAGGAAGAAGGCAGTGCTGTGTGTAATGGAATACACACAGCACTGCCCAATGACCCAACTCGAACACAATCAAGCTGCTCTGGGAGTATTTGAACTGAAAGGTGCAAGTGATGTGTCAAACTAGAGCATCTCTGAGGAATGCCCAGGGGGAAAAAAACTCACTTTTTATATTAACAAATTTGGGGCCCAGTAACAACTGCTGGAAGGGTTTTTTAGTATGTGAATGAGTCATTTAAAGTGCACCTATTATGCTTTTTCCAGATATTACCTTTCATGTATTGTGCTATAGAGCTGTTTGTGAATGTAAAATGTCTGCAAAGTTTTAAAAATCAAAGTGCATGACATGGAGTTATTGTCTCCCCAAAGAAAGAACTGATACTGAACAGCTGAAAGGAGCAGTCAGTAATTCCAGACTTACTTCCTGCACAAACCTATGTAGGTTTGTAACAAAAAACCCACCTCTGGTCTTCATTGGCTGCTCTCTGATTAAAGTGTACTTTGGCCTGCCTTTGTTGTTGCCATAGTATCCGAAGCACAAGCTGTAAAGGCTCAGCCCTCTTCCAGGAAGGGGGTGGGGAGCAGGAGCTCATTTGCATTTAAAGAGACGCACACAAAAACGGCGTGCTTTTGCTTTCACCCAAAAAGGGGCATTTACAGCATGGTATAATAAATGATCCGTGGGGTATTTTAAGCTGAAACTTCACAGACGCATTCTGGGGACACCTGAGACTTGTATTACATCTTGTAAAAAGCAACATAATAGGTCCTCTTTAATCTCAAATATTTACTTGATGTTTTTGTCAATTTTAGCAAAATTGTTTTTAATGGTTGGTCTTTTTATGCTAGGTTATTGCAAAGAACTGACAGAAAATACTGTTTAATTTCCTGAAATGTTTGAGAGCAGTGTAAGATGCTTTGACGAGTAACGTTGTTGGTTGCTGCCATTTCTTTGAAAAACATTTGAAGCTAGAACCCTTAAAGGGTTCTTCATTTGTCCCTGTGGGGAACTATTACATGTCTTATAACAAAGTATTTACACATCAGAAAAAATTACAAACTAGGATTATTTTTTAGGAAACTAAGAACCTTTAACTATACAAAGAGCCCTTTGATTAATCCTTTTTCTAAGAGTGTAGTAAATGTTGTTTATCCTTTCTTTTTCTTTTTTTTTTTTTTTTTTTCTTTTAGTCCAACCAAAAAATCAATGCCCGCTGGACAACAGATGAGCAGCTGCTTGCCGTTCAAGGTGGTTCCTGATCACATTTACCTTTTAAATCATCTTTAAGTACATAACCTTGATTTTCATTCTTTTAAACGTTTTCATTCAGGAGTCCGCAAGTACGGCAAAGACTTCCAGGCCATCGCCGATGTTATTGGTAATAAAACAGTGGGGCAAGTTAAGAACTTCTTTGTGAACTATCGGCGGCGTTTTAACCTGGAGGACGTGCTGCAGGAGTGGGAAGCCGAGCAGGGAACTCGTGCCCCCAACGGAGACAGCACAACCGCTGGGGAGGACGGAAAAAACAGCTCCAACCTGCCTTCAGGAAAGAGCACAGATGAAGAGGAGGAAGAGGTACATTAATGTGCACATAGTAAAATAAACACTGATATGCCAGTTTGTATTTTTTTCTACCTGATGATTATATGCTGATTAATATGTTGATTTTAGTGTGTTCATATCTAGAAGATAAGTAATAATATGGCCTTGTCACTTACAGGGTCAGGTGACACCTGCCTCTGGACCCTCTCCCATAGCTGTAGCATCATTGGCCATGGCAGCAGCAAGTGGCAGCACGTCCTTGAATCAGCCTCCGCCTTTACTACGGCCCTCTCTGCCAGCCACTCCTGCACTGCACCGTCAGCCTCCACCCCTCCAGCAGCAGGCCCGTTTCCTGCAGCCTCGATCAGCTCTAAACCAGCCACCACCCCTCATTCGGCCTTCCAACCCACTCCCCCCACGCCTCAATCCCCGCCCTGCTGCACCCACCAACACCGGTATGGGCCCACAGCCCCCCACACTAGTGGGCATCCCATCTGAAAGCCCATCTTCCTCTCTGCACTGAGCATGAGCAGCAGCACCCAGAACTGAGGGTGAGAAAGAGAAAGAAGCACTCACAAATTCTTTAGTTGTTGAATTTGTGGTATTGTTTTCTATCAATGTTTTGGTGTAGTCATTAGAGGGCAGTATTGATCATGTACCCACAAGAAACAGTTCAAAAATCAAAAACCTAGAACATAAGGTGTGTTAGTCATTGTTAAGTGTTGAGCCATTACAATGTGCCAGAACAGCTTCAGTGTTTCTTGCCATAGATTCTCCACGGGTCTGGAATGGTGCCGGAGTGATTTGGTGTTTTAGTGATGGTGGTGGAGAGCACTGTCAAACACGGTGCTCAAATCTCCCGTAGGTTTTCACTTGGGTTGAGATCCGGTGACTGTGAAGGCCATAAATTTACATCCTATTCACACTAATCAAACTGTCGTTGAGCCTTTTTGCCCTGTGGATTGGGGTGGAGTCATCCTGGAAGAGACCACTCCCATAAGGATAGAAATGTTTTGTCATAGCGGAAAAGTGATCTGAAAAGAATTTTGTACTGATTTGTAGCAACTCTTTCCTCTAAGGGGATAAATGGACCCAAACCATGCCACAAAAAAAACCCTTACAGCATTAAAGATCCACTGTTTTTTCCCCTTTAATGTGTCACCCCTCTGCATGTGTAATGTTAGCCTTTGACTGATGTGTGTGTATATCATGTTTATTTAAATATTGTGTAACTGACCCTTTTTAAAATGTTTTATCATAACATGTTGCTCTTATGAGTTCATACAAGCGGCAAAAGACAACGCTGTGTTCTAGAAATTTGTCTCGCAGTGAGATTGCTGCAAAAACCAAAAGTCCAGGAGGTGGAGCTGGACCTGATCCAACTCCTCCTCTAACCCTAACCCGCTCACAACACAGAACAATACACTTATCCAGCCTGAAACACACAGAGTTGTCTCCGCCTCCCGGACTTTTGGCTCAAATCTGCCCAGGCAGGAGGAACTGGATTAGGTCCAACTTCACCCCTGGACTTTTGATTCTGTAGTGACTGGTACTTGCTTGCGGTCAGAAAGTGACAGCAAGTGTTTGGTTTTTTTTTTTGGTTTTTTTTTTAAGTTTATCCTAAAAGGGCTTATCAAGTCCTGCTGTATTTCCTTTTCCTGATGTAAGTGTTCAGTGCACAGTTTTTGTGACTCTCTTGTCATGTGTGTATATAAACATGATTTATTTTTATACTTGGTGCTAAGGACTACAGACAGATTAATGCCTATCGTCCAGATCTTTCACCATGAAAGTGCTCTTAAGGTTTAAGAGAACATTGTGTTTGTTTTAAAATGGACATTTCCGATTTTAAACATTGTCACAAGTCTTGAAATTCTCCACAGACTACTGTGGTACACAGTTCATGATATGATAAAGAATGGCCAATTAATTTTCAGAGATTTTCATTGCATTAAAGACCATGAATTTTGACCTTGTTGATTATGAACACTAAAAATAGCCGACATCAAGTGGTCTCAAACTTAAAGTATCCCTTTGGTTTAAAAAAAAAAAAAAAAAAAGTATGAACATTAATATTTTGGTAATACATTTACACTTTTATGGACCTAATTTCTATTAAAATTAGATTAGTCATTAGAGTCGAGTAGATATTATTTATAGAGCTACTTATTTTTGAGTTATTGAGGTTTCACCAGTAAAACAGGCTACTAACTAGTAATAAATATAGGTGTTATTGATATGTTTATTTGCCTGTACAATGGATACTTGTTCTTCATTTCATAATCATAAGTGTTTTGCTGTACTTCTGCTTTGGTTTGTTGATTCAGTCTGTGGAGATGCTGGTTTGTGTTGTTCCTGCATGTCACTATGTTTGTAAGTTCACTGCTGTCTATGTATTTGAATCCTTTTGTGTTGTATTTTCTCTCATGTATGCGTTGTGATCTGATTTTAGTCTGACTTTCATGTACCAACTTTATAGTTTCATTAATGTAAATCTAAGTGTAAAATGTTGTCCCTTTTTTTTTACACAATTACCTCTTAGAATGTCAAAATTATTTATAGCACTTATTGATTAAGTAGGAACCACCTTCCTAGTGGATTAAGACTCTTTTTCCCTGTAACACTTGACCGACACAATGTCTACTTTCTCTGCATTTCAGGCATTAAAGCAGAAGTGTCCACACTAAATCTGTGTGTTCATCTGTGCTTGGGGCGTCTTTTGTTTTCTCAGGCACGCCTTCTGTCTGATGAAGATTATATGAGATGTTAATTTGGTTTTTGTGAACCAGTGCAGTCAGATAGCAGTTTTTTATCTTCTCTATATTTCTGGGTCAAACATAAATAATGCCGGCATATTCATTCAGTATTGCAGCAATATAAAAGATGCTTTTTAAAAAAATTTTTTTTAAGTATTTTAAACATTTCAAGTACAAGTAATTAAACAGTATTTTTAAATAATGTTCATATAAGAGTTTCTTATAGATAAGCAGGACAAAGTAGACAAACATTGGGGAGAGGGGTGATGATATGTAATCAGCTGCACTGTATGTGTTTTGTTAACCGAACAAGCATTTAGAACTGAAAAATTACACGGATGGATTGGCTAAGATATATTACCTCTGTGTGTGCCCTATAGGGCATTGGTTTTCTCTGGGCTCTCTGGTTTCATCCCAAAAACACGCAGGTATAACTTCCCCGGTGTGTGACTGGTTAGACTGGCTAACCCTAACCCTCCCATCCGGTTTGAGTGTTGTCCGGATTCACTGCCACCCTGATCCAGATATCACGGTTTCTGAAGATGAATGAATGATACATTTTTATATATTCAAATGCAAACACAAGATAATGAAGATGAACAGCATGCTTTTGCTATTTATTCACTCAATGTTAGCTTACTTAAAGTCTAAGGTTAGTACTTAAGGCAAATAATTTAAGTTTGAAGGGGTTCAGCAGACCAAAAAGTTTGCACACCCCTTCTCTCTTTCTCTAGAGATGACGACACAGCGGCCACGCCCACATCTAACGTCAGGTAACTGCGTTCAGCGTTTAAACGCTACACGGTGCAGTAGCCAGCACCACCCATGGTGAAGTCTGCTGCACTGTTCTGCTCACAGCTTGCACAAACTGTAGTACGAGACGAGTCCGACTTCCTGTTTAGCGCGTTTTCCGTTGGCAGCACGCCGACTCCGACACTGTGACGTCACGGCGTGTGTTCCCTCTGCGCGCGCGTGCGTGCGGAGGAAAGTGTTCATTTCGGAGCTTCCCGGTTGGCTCGTGACGCTCAGGTCGCGATCAATACTACTTCACTGGAGAGACAGAGAGCGAGACAGAGAGTGAGAGAGAGGAACGACAGACACCGAGCTCGAGGTATGTGACCTGAGCGCGCACACACACGCGCGCGCGCTTCATGCGTATTCCAGCGGCGGTCAGAGCAAAGCGAAAGCGAAGGGTTCAATATGGGTAAAATGGGGAAAATGACAGAGGAGTGCGTGTTAAGGACAGATGTTAGATTCCGTAATCGTGCATAAGGACACGACATGATAGAAGGTCAAATATCCGATGTTTGCTTCACAGTCGGATGTTTCTGTATCCGCGGCCGCCTCGCACCGGGGATTCCCCGTGTAGCAGTGCGCACATTCTGCAGCAGCGCAGAGGAACTGCACTCAACACTTTCCTCCTTTCTTACAGAAAGAGATCCGTCTGTAGCTTACTATCACAATCTGCTCTCTCCTACAACTTTCTGTTACTCGACACTCACTTGACAAGTTTATAGGCTGATTATTATGATCAATGTTCTGCAGCCATCCATCGGCTCCACTATAGCACTTAACCTCCCATAACGATATTATCTAGTTATTACTTCATTATAGTTCTAATTGTCTTTATTGACCTCCCCTCCACAAAGATATTACATATATTTATACATATACAGTATTAGTAACACTGGGGGTGGGATTGTGTCTTCTGTGTGTGCGCGCGCGTGCACCAATACAAATAATTCTATATACATTAATGAAAAACCTCCTTAAGAAACAAATAGTTATTCTACACTCTCAGAACAAAGTATTAACCTGTACCTTTCTGTGTCGCAGGCTGGTACCGTTGTCTTTTGTAGCTTTAATATTTATCTTTCACCTGGAAACGTGGATATAGTGCACTTTAAAAAAAAAAGGTTTCAGGCACATAATTGGACCGGAATAGTTTTTTCCCCCTTTTTTTGTTGATTAAAGCTTTAAAGGTACACTACATGCACCAGGTAAAATAATAATAATAATAAAAAAAATACATGCTAAAGGTACAAAAGATGTACCCTCGGTGGTACCCTTTTTTCGGAGAGCGCATGATATCAGTCTATAGAACATGACACGTGACTTTCTTCTATCCAGAGTCGATGCTTTAAACTGTGCATTGCTGTGTGTGATTTGAAGTAAATCGAAATGGCTCTTATTATTAAATTATAATCCTAGCTGGCACATTGACAACGTGTAGGCCAAATAGCTGAAAAACCCCACAGATTAGAGATTTAAAGCGCACTTGTTATGGTTTTGAAACGTGCCTAATTTTGTTTTAAACGTCTCATACAATAGATTTACAGGCATCCAAGATCAAAAAACACTTTATGATTTAAACTGCAGCATTACCTTTTTTCCCTAGTGTCACAAACAACTCTAGTTCTAAAGGATTAATTCTAAACTCCTCCTTTCAGAGAGTATTCTCTGCTCTGATTGGTCACATGTCCCAGTCTGTTGTGATTGGTCTACCGCTGTCAATGAAGACCAGAGGGGGCTTTTTGTTACAAACCTATATAGGTTTGTGCAGGAAGTAAGTCTGGAATTACTAACGATTCGTTTTAGTTGTTCAGAATCGGTTCCTTCTTTTGGGAGTCAATAACTCTGTTTGTCGTGTGCTTAGATTTTTGAAACTTTGCAGACGTTTTACATTCACAAACAGTGATATAACACACTACATGAAAGGTAATATTTGAAAAAGCATAATAGGTGCACTTTAATAAAGCTAGGAAAAATGCTGTCAGTGTGATAGACATCACAGTGTGATTAGTTTGTTGAAAGATTCAGGAATTAAAAGTTCTCATGACTAAATAAAAACTGATGGATGGCTGATGTTGCCGGTGATCCCACACTTTAAAATAGTAGTGTCAGGAAATATTCTTTAGAGTAGTGCTACAGAGGAAGCATTTTTTTTGGTGCTTTGTTATGTAAAGACAATTTTGGTGCATGATTACTAAATTTTTTTTTCTCAGAATGTTCTGTTTAAGAAAAATCCACGTAAGGGTAACAAATATGGTGGGACTTTGTTGCACCAATAAAAACAATTAAAGCGCCATTAATAAAAAAAAAATGTTCTTTAGAAACAGTGAGTGGTTTGTACTTAATAAAGTAGAATGTGATATGCCGTACTTCTTATGTTGGATGTGAATTGGGTAAAAATGTGCTGCAGTATCTCTTCTTATCTATTCTTATCTGTGTCCACTCAGTCTCATGTCTGCAGCCTGAGTGTCCCGGCCTGACATGGCAGCTGAGGAGAACGAATGCTCGAGCCTCCAGCTCTCCAAACAGAGCTCTGGTCCCGTGAGGTCGTGGGAGTTGGAGTCCTTCCTGGCCAATCGCACACTCAGTTTCGTGTCCCGGCTTGATGAGCGCTACATGTGCCCGGCCTGCGGTGGCGCCATTCTTAACCCCCACCAGACGGGCTGTGGCCACATCTTCTGTGCCAAGTGCATTAGAATGTTCATGTAAGTACAACAAGGGGGGAAAAACACAACAAACACACACAGATCCATGTAGAAATAGTTCTCTGAGAATACAGATAGATTTATTTTGTAATATTTAACAAATCTAGTAGCCTATCCAGTCTGTTTTGGGCAGGTGCAAACCTTAAAGCCACTTTTTTTTTTTCCTCAGTGAGAGCAGCGACACATCCAAATGTCCCTTAGATGGCGTTTTGATCAAGGCAGAGGAGGTATGTTTTAATACACTGTTTAAAAAGTTTGAATTAAAAGTCATATTTTATTCAGCACTCTGTAATATAGTTGCTCAGAACCTATATGGTGTATATCTAAATAACAGAAACCAAAAGGATGTATTTGAATAATTTTGGGTGCGCATTATGTTTTCAAATACATTTATGTTTCTTTTTTATTTAAAGTAAGCTTTATTTCTGAAGATTTGACATCTGTTTTTAAATGGAGGTGTTTATAATAATTGTATTATAATTGTTCTACTCTTGATGCTGTACAGTTTTTTTGGAATCAACCACAGCGCTGTTAATCATTCCAGACACATCTAAAATGCGTAAAATAGAGAAGCGTTCGCCTGTTATCAGGCTCAAATCCCAAAGATGCCTCGGCCGTCTGTGGACAGGAGTCAAGAGAGCAAAATTGGATGCCATACTCTCTCTCTGCTGTCAATCATAGTGACACTAGCCAATAATTAGCATCTGTGAGCTCATGTATGTGGAAGAGGGTAGATAGCACTTTCCTCCAAGTGTGTTACACTGTCCTGTCATACAGCATGAGCATTAGTTCAAAACGATGTCATGGGGAGAGATGTATGTTGGGTGGGAATTAGCAGGTGACCAAAAAAGGGAGGGAGGGGGGTTGGGGAGTTCTCAATTACTTTTTTAATGATGTACAAATGTTCCTCTGTAACATTAACTTTTTTGTTGTTGTTGTTGCTATATGTCAATAATGCAGAAAACAAAATAGTATTGATGGCACCTAATACAGAATATATAAACTGTATATATTACAGCATGGTTATAACTATTTCAAATCTTGCAGGTTTTTCAAGACAACTGCTGTAAAAGAGAACTACTAAATCTCGACGTTTACTGTAGCAACACTCCAGATTGCGCACAAAAGGTGCCTCTGTGTAATCTGCAGGTAAGTCGGCTCTGTGTGATTTTCACATTGAAACTACGACCAAACTGTTCACAGTGAAGTGATAGCAGTTAAAAGCCCCTACATTTTTCACTCTACTTCGCTGAGTAATAACACACCGATATAGCTCTCTCTATCTGTCTCTATTTTTGTCCCCCAGAAGCACCTAAAGCTCTGTCAGTACGAGACTCTGCAATGCTCCAACCCAGGATGCACCGACATCCTGTTACGCAAGAATTTACCAGACCACCAGCAACACCTCTGTCCCTTTCGCACAGAATTCTGTCGCTACTGCACCAAGCCGTACCCTATTACACAGCTTCCAGTCAGACACCTTTTTATGTTTTGCCTTCAGTAGTGAGATTTAACTCTACCTCATAAACCTGCTAACCCTGTTCTGTGGATCATTTCAGGACCATGAAAAGATGTTGTGCCCTGAAGCTGAAGTTCAGTGTCCCAACAACTGCTCGGAGATTGTTAAGAGGCATAAGGTTCTGTCCATTTTTGACTATAAATAACACATAATTGTTCCAACATGTTCAGCATTGTATTGTAATTTCATTATTGCTTTCCTATAGCTCAAAGGACATGTAGATGAGTGTCCAGAAGTGGAGACAGACTGCATTTATAAGCAATACGGCTGCATAGTCCGAGTAAGGGCACTAACATTACCTAGTACCTTCCCATTACTAAATGTTTCTTCATCATAAGACGAGGAGTATGTTTCCTCTCTCCTTTAGGATAAAAGAAGCAAAGTGAAAGTCCATGAATACACTGAATTTAGCCACCATGTGCTGCTTGTACTGGAGAGCAACAGCAAGCTCGCTAAACAGGTATGTCAGTGTGCAGTTCAGTCAAATAGCAGTCCCAAAGGGAAACAAAGTAAATGTAAACAGATCAACGCTTGCTCTTCATGACTAAGTCACGGCCCAGTGTTCCAACACGTTCAAACTTATAAGATTCAATTTCAGACCCTGCAAAACCCAAACACTTCTTTACCAAATCGAGGTGTGTGTTTTATGTGAGGCTGTTTTCATTTTGTAGGTTTACACATGTCACTGTTGTGTGTTGCACTACCACCACCATGTTTCGAATGCAAATTCTAAATAAAGCCAGAGTTTCATTAGGAGCAGTATTTTATTTTATGATTTATAAAATCTTGGCTGAATTCTATAACAGACTGTGTTCATGTCAGATTATACAGTGAAGATGCTCTAACAATAGAAGAAGATTACTATGTGCTGCTTATGTCATCAGTCAGTGCAAAATAGGATTGTGCGCAGTAGGGTAGCATAAACTGAAACAACCCCTCGGTGTAGTGTCTGTGATGATAGAACTTATTGAGACATCAAATAGACATTCTCTCTGCTGCTACATTTCAACAAGTCGCTCTTTTTGTTTTCAGAGCCCACGTTCTGAACATGTTTCACTATTGCCACTAATATATTTATGGCTTTCCTGTGAACTTTGCATAAGCCTCTTGTGCTCTTGTCATATTATTAGCTTTTAGACAAGCATCGTCGCAGCAGCACTTTATTTTTTTTTTAGATCTTAATTTTTTTTTAAATTCATCATCGACTGTCTTTGGTGATGATGACACTAAATTGGTCACCAGTGAGCACCTCACATTGCACCACACCTCACATGCTTTGTAAGACTGTGGATCTCAACTCGCTGTCAAAATATTCTTTTACAATGTGCAATTTTTGTCTGTGCTAGCAAAATCTGGCCAAAAGTCATACAGTGTAAAGTATGTAAAAAAAAAATAATGAATTAAAAAAAGGTGCTCTGTTGAATCTGTGAATTTATTAAAAAATAGTCAGATTTTTTAACGGAGAAGGTCAAAACTGACCAGCTGGGAAACACTGATGTAAAATATCCCTATGTGAATTACAATAATATTATCACAACAACACTTACACAATATACATTCTGAACATTTTTTCCAAGGAACGCTTTTATTGGTAAACAGGAAGTGCTTTTGTTGACTTCAAACTAGTGATATCACACAATCTCATACTGACCATATCGCATCCCAGGTATAAAAATTATATTGATAGAGACTACTTTGTTTACCCTTCTACTTTGTCAGAGCAAAAGTATTTGTCCTTGTACAATATTCACCATGGTTTCCCTGGTAGCATTTGGCTAATGTAAGAAACTACATGTTTAGCTACAGAACATTCTGTTCACTTCAAGCCATAGCAGCATGGCGAGTATGATCAGCTGGTCCAGGAGCTGTGATTTGTTTAGATAGTGTTTATGTTAATGTTTATTATATTGGGCTAAGCTGGCAGTGTGTGCGTGTGCATCCCTCTCTCTCTCTCTCTCTCTCTCTCTCTCTCTCTCTCTCTCTCTTTCTCTC
>JANDJT010000002.1:19220726-19245974 GCA_024331685.1 Stegophilus panzeri | reverse complement strand
ACATATATTTACATGTGCATTTGGCAGTTCTGGATATTCTTGAGAATCTTTATAGTATCCTGTAAATAATCTAGTCCATTATTATTGCACTCTAACTATACTAAGGACTAGGGGTGGATGAAATGTATCTCAATATATAAGCTTACTAAGAGTGTAACAGAAAAAAAGAGTAGTGTCACATTTAAAATGCATATTAATAATAGGGTTTCGGTTCCATTTTAGAAATAAATTCTTCAGAAAGAAATTATTTAATAAAGAAATGAAACAGTTACTCAGAAAACAACAAACATTATACTGTCCAATCAGTTTCTAGTGTCTCTAGTGAGTAATAATGAGTAGTGTGTACAAATACCCACAGTACTCATAGAAAAGCATACTGGAACTATAAAAATGTCAATAGCTGGTGAATCCTGGCTACATGGCATGGTACTAAGTTTCAAAAAAGAAATAAAAAAACAAAACTAAGACAATATCTGATTTTGGAACTTGACCAACTCAAACTGGAGATCGTGTCAAATAGCTGTTGTTGACGATTCCAGATTTTCCTCATGATGATCATAAAAGGGAATTTTATAGGTGTGTAACCTCATATTTATACTCCAAGGAAACAGGATATGGTCAAAGGCTATAATGTACCTGGGGACAGAAAACTGTTTTTTTTTTAATGATGACAATTTGCTTTTATTTGGGTTTTTGAGAATTGAGAATTTCTATTGAAGGAAATATGAGACGACATACTATACAAGTAAAATAAATTGTTTTAAAACAAAAACCTGTCTTCATAGGCTCGTCTTTTCTTATGTCAGTAATGTTGTTATTGGTATGTACAGTATATCTCTACAAGGCTCGGTCTCGCGTGTCCAATGAGAACGGTGTGTATTAGCAGGTGCTCAGCTGATCCTGCAGTGTTTGTGTTGTAGAGGTCAATGGTGGAGCAGAGGGAGTGTGTCTCCAACGTTAAACAGGAGCTGCAGGAGCTTCGCAGTGTTCTAGATGCTGAGCTGGCTAAAGAGGAGCTGAGTGCCCTCCGAGTTTCACTCGATTCTCTCAGACAGCAGGTGGCAATGATGCAGAGCCTCAGAGATCACGTGGGTGAGGACAGCACTTGTAACCTAATCAGTCTGCATATTATATGTGTTTTTGGTCTTCATTAAGTTTTAGTTTGCCTTATTTCTGGTTAGTGATGGTTCTATGGTGGTCGCTGATGAACGGGGTAGAGGAGTGCTGATATATTGTGAATAGCACTACCTACAAATTGACCTGATAAAATGGCCAGTGCAAGGTACTTAATAAAACGTCAACTTACATTCTGATTGATCTGGTTTTCAGTCATGTGATTTCCATCCATCAGTGCTTATTTAAATCTTGAATTTATTCATTCATCCACCTTTAGTATCTGCTTTATCCTGGTCAAGGTTGTGGTGGATCTGTAGCTTATCCTGGGAATACTGGGTGCGAGGCGGGAATACGCCCTGGATGGGACCCCATCCATCTCTGGGCACTATACACATACTCATTCACACATAGGGACAATTTAGAACAGTCAGTCCTCCTACTGGCATGTTTTGGGGGAACATGTGAAACTCCACACAGACATTAAACCGAGCTCAGGATTGAACAGTCCCTCCAGGATTTTACGATCACAAATGAATGCAAAATCAAGGTATTATTCTCATGAGCTTGCGGAGAGTTTCTACAGATTTGGGCCAAGACGCATCATGTGACATCATCACAATTTGCATTCAGCCAAAGCCCCCTTCGATTCACGTGCGTCACACATGAGTACAGCTTAAACCATAATGAACTTTCTTTTACTTTCACACTATCTGTTGTTAACCAGATGAGGACGGGTTCCCTTCTGAGTCTGGTTCCTCTCAAGGTTTCGTCCTCATTTCATCTTAGGGAGTTTTTCCTCACCACCGTCGCCACCGGCTCGCTCAATAGGGATTAATCCACACACTTAACATCTGTATCCCGTGTTTATATGTTTCTGTAAAGCTGCTTTGAGACAATGTCCATTGTTAGAACCGCTATACAAATAAAATTTAATTGAATTAAAGGTCTCATTTGCCAATACACCTCACTGCAAAAGACAATTGCAATTTTGCCAATTCAAGTAATTTCCCACAAAAAAATTGCATGACAAATTTTGAAAAAATCCACAGCAAAATGAAGCATTTTTGGCCACAACAATAACAAAAAAACCTCCATGATATCTTGTATGGACTGACTGAACCAAGGACGCTGAAGTTGTGAAGCAGCAACACGACCTGCTGCATCATCATCAGTCCTCCCAATATTGAGCAATTGAATAGTAATAAGAGAAAACGTAAATATTTCCTATACATTTTAGATGAAATTTTAGACTTTAGCTGAAAATTTTAGATAAAATTTAAAGATCGATAAATAAAAGTTTAGACAAAGCTGGTGCAAAATGAAATGTCAAATGATAACTGCAACTCATTCTGCTTTTTCCATGGCTACGTTCAAAACTGAATGCTATTGTACTAAAATGTCAAAATATTATATAACGATAGTTGATAGAGGGGGGGCACAGAGGCTTACTGGTTAACACGTTTGCCTTGCACCTCTGGTGTTGGGGGTTCGATTCCCGCCTCTGCCCTGTGTGCACGAGTTTGCATGTTCTCCCCGTGCTTCAGGGATTTCCTCCAGGTACTCCGGTTTCCTCCCCACAGTCCAAAGACATCCGTACTGCGTGAACATGTGTGTGATTGTGCCCTGAGATGGGTTGGCACCCTGTCCTGGGTGTTCCCTGCCTCGAGCCCCGAGTCCCCTGGGATAGGTGGCAGGCTCCCTGCGACCCTGTGTACGATAAGCAGTACAGAAAATGGATGGATGGAATAGTTGATAGAAACACACAGTGATTAGCATTTTCTGTCAAATTTGAAATAAATCTTTGGAAATTATCTCTCACGTACAGACTTAGAAACAAGCCTTAAAACAGTGCTTTGTATGTGTGTGTGTGTGTGTGTGAGTGTTCAGGAGCTTTAGGGCAGACTTGTCAGCGCCACACTCGACTCCTGGACATCCACGTGGAGCAGCTGCAGTGCAACGAGCAACGTTTTCGCCAGCTTGAGTCGACGTCATATGATGGAAAGCTCATCTGGAAGGTTCACGACTACCAGCGCAGAAAAGATGCCGGTGCTCCTCTCACCTCGCCGCCTTTCTACACCGGCCGCAGCGGCTACAAGCTGAGTGCTCGCGTGTATCCGGATGGGGAAGGAAGCGCCCGGGGCACGCACCTCTCCCTCTACGTCATGGTGATGAGAGGCGACTTCGACTCACTGCTGCCGTGGCCGTTCCGCCAGAGCGTCACGCTAACCGTGCTGGACCAGAGTGGCTCACGCAACCACGTCAGCTGCAGCTTCACCCCGGACACCAACAAAGAGAGCTTCCGCAGACCCACGGCCGACAGCAACGCCGCGTTAGGGTTCTCCCGCTTCATCTCTCACACTGATCTGGAAGGTCCCCGAAATGCTGTCTACGTACGAGACGACACACTGTTTATCAAAGTCAAGGTGGACACAACAGGGTTGGAGGATTTGTAGTGTATTCTGGGAGAGTGAATCTAGTAAAGCTGGCCTTTATAAGATTTTTTATATATTTTTTAAAGATATGAATATGTATAGTCAACTCCAAATTTAATAGCACCCTTCAAGACTGCACAAAAACAAATACCGCCTGTAATGAGTGACAAACGCTGGTTTCAAAATTATTGGCGCCCACACAATTAATATTTATTGAATCCTCTCTTGGAGAGAATGAGGTTTTTTTTTTCTTTCTGTAATGTCTAACAAGATTGGAGACATGTGTAAAAGAAACTGGATCACTCAATCATGTACAACATTTCAAGCTCTTTTATATGCTTAGGGTTGTGCATACAGTTTTTAATAGGTTTCAAATCCAGAGACCATTTTTTAGGCAGTAGAGATAAGTTATTGATTTGTTTCCATAATAATGCATGTTGATATGGAGGTCATTATCTTGTTACTTTGACCTCCTGGCAGAGCCAACCATGTTTTGGGTTAACATATTCTGATACATTAGAATATTCTGATGCTGCAGAATTCAAAATCACCTTAAACCTTCACACAAGACACCGCTTTGTTTTACAGTGGGCTACAGTCAGGTGCTTTTTCCTTTTTATCCTTGTCTCTTTTTGATGGGTTGCATGGCCAGAAAGTTAGTGTGCAATGCTTCTAAACAACTTGTTGTTATGGAGATGGTGTGTACTAGCTTTTCAAATATTACAATCCCCAATTTTCCCTATGATGACCAATATGTGAAAACTCATTTATACGCAGAGGAAACAGGAACTGGTCAAAAATAATAAAGTTCCTGAAGACAGAGCAATTTATAGATTTTTTTTTAAAAGTTTTTACCGCTATGTGAAAATAATTTTAGCCATATATGTTTTTGAGAGATATTTTCTTAACAGTATTTTTATTGAAGGAAAGTGAAGTATGTTCTCCTGATTGAGTGATGAGATTGACTCATTGTGTGTTGTGCTAATTTTATAATTAAGGTTTAATGTTGTCCCCATTCTCTTGAAGGGTGCCTGTAATTCCAGAGCAGACTAAGTTATTCTCAGCCACAGATTGTTTTATTTTGTTTGTTTTTTAAATAGTGAATTTGCCAAGAAAATGAGGAAATAACTCAGATGAGAAGCTGAGACACTGTAGCTGACTGTGGTTTCTAAAAGTCTTTGTATTTTTATTTTTATTTTCATACTTGGTCTTAATTGTTAGAAGTGACATGCTGTGTGATTTAAATAAAGATCAAATAAAGATCTGGCACATCTTTATCAGTGTGAAACAGGCATCCCAATGATAATAAATAGAGTCCTAGATCTGTAGCAGTGAGAAACCACAGCTCTAGAAACATGTGAAACCATTCATTAAACACACACACACACCTGTGAGATGACTCAGCGGTTCCACTTCTGTCTCATTAGCACTGCTATGAGCATTTTCAGCCCTCTTGAATGCAGTAACACACACATGTAGCCAAAAAGCAGTTTAAACAGCAGTTTAAACACATTTGTTCTAGCTGAGATAAATGACACTACAGAGCTGTCCAAGTACTAATGAACAGTATCCAAACGTGAGCAGCAATTACTGTTGTCCACAACCACTTAATGTGACAGAATAGTTCCTACAGTTCCAGAATGGTGCTAATTGTGTATCCCTGAGGTTCAAAAATACAATCTGACACAGCCGTCAAAAATAGGCTACTGTTACAGCCGAGCAACATGACACTAGCATGCTCAGGTTGCCGGGGTGTAGGGATAGTAAGCACTCGGATGATGAGACCCCCTATCTATTCATAGCTCTTTTGTTTGACTTTAAGGCCAGTTGTCACGAGCCAGTGGTTGTGCTTTATTCCTGTCCATGCACAGTGCACTTCACAATCACACGCTGCAGTCAACGAGAAAGGATGTGGAAGAGAAAGAAAGAATGGTTGATCAAGCGTAAGTCTTCATGTCTTCATTCTGCATGGCATCAAAGCTTTATGTAGCTATTCATTGGATAATGTACCTACAGTGTCGTGCATTCGTTCATAACATTTTCGCTGTTCTCCAAAAATGTCAGCTCTAATAGCTTTCATTTGAGCATACTGATGTTCATGTTGGGTTAAGGATACCTATAATTACAACTCTTTTTATAAACAGCCCTCATTTAAGGGGACTGTAAGTATTTGGACAATTCATTGTTCCATTTCTTGATCGGCTGTGTGTCATGGCCTGAATAGTTAATGTACAAGTGATATAACAATCTCCAAGTGATGAGACATTTGGTGTTTGTAGTGGTCTCTCAATAGGAGAACCAGTGAATGGTTCAGAGACATAGCTATGTTGTGGTAAAAGTAGCAAATCTAAATAGATACTCTGGTAAAAGTAGTCTTCCCTCGAGTTCAATAGAAAAGCATAAAACCTGAAATTTTCGAAACATGCGAAAGTACAAGAACGATACACAAAAAACCTGCCTCAAATTACGTACGATTTTAGTCAGTGACGGTAAATGCACTGAGTTTAATCAGTAATGGTAAATACACCTTTAACCAAATAACCAACGAGTGTGAGGACAAAATGAAGTCCAACTAACAGCTTTATCTCTGAAATGTTAGCTAGCATGATAAAGACTGATGATAAAGACAAACTGCTTGTGCTAGCTGATTCAATATAAATTACCTTGATAAATACAGTGTGCTTAGCAACAACTAGATTACAGTGATGAGTGGTAGGTCTCATTCTTACTGTACCATCTATTAAAGCTTTGATTTGAATCTGTCTGATGTGAAAAAGTGCTGTTAAAGTGTAGTAACTTAGAAATAATCATACATAAATACAGTAGCTAAGTTACTGCACTTTGGAGAGAAACAAGAACCGCCAATTATCGAAATCGCTAAAATATGGCGACATGAGCATGTTGGACAGCACTCTTAGGGAAAAGAGGTTCTTTGAGGTTTTCGTTCTTTTGACAGTTAAGGTTTTAGATCTTCCCAAACCTTTCTGACAGGGAATCACTCTTTTAGGGCTCTACTTTGAACCTATAAGACTTTCTCCACTGACACAACCCGAAGAATGCTTAAAGGAAACGTTTACCCTGAAACAGATTGAATAAGTTTATATTGGTTCTATGTTGTGCTGATGTCACAGGATAACATTGCTAGCACATATACAATGCCATTTACTAGGAGGGGGAAAAACCCCCAATATCGAACAAAGGATAAAGGTTATGTTTCACTGTTAGATCCTAACAACAAAAGAACAAGAGCTTCCTTTCTCATTCGACATAATATTAATACGAAATCCAATGTAGCAGTAATGAAGACAAAAAACATTGGCCTCAAATTTCCTGGAAACAACACGGCTACACATCGCAATTACACTGAGTTCAGCGGAGACTCGGCTCGACTAGTTAGCGAGTTATGAGATGACGAGCACAGTGGCATGGGTAGTTATATTAGCATGAAAGGTGAAGTTTTAGAAATATATCTGTTTAAGCAGAGTGTTCAAATGAGGAGGTGAGAGAGCTAGAAAGACTAAAGGAGTAAAGCTCTGCTGCATCACTTTCTTTAGATAGAGATGAAGCAAAAGCTAATGTCTACCAGTGCCACTGTCAGCAGGTAGTCAAACAGCATTGTGGGTAGTTTAGGAAGCTGTTAAGAACACTGAAAATAGACCAACATGTCAAAAAAGTGAGCTCAGAATTTCATTACAAAATAAATCATGGATGTTACTGAAGCTCACATATTAATTATAAATATCAATATGCAAGTCATTCAGGGTGGATCTTTCCTTTAAGGATTTTTATTTATTTAACCATATGCCTCTTTTATCTTCTTAAATCCTTCTACAGCATGAGATTTTTCAGAACTAACTGCCTGGTTGAGTCTCCTAACCTAAAACCCCATTTAGAGTTCCTTTCACTTACTGAAAACAAGACTGAGGGTAAAAAGTCCCCAAAACAAAACAGGAAACCAAAACCAAAAAAAAAAGCAGCTGGTCATGTCTATATTCTGCAGACTTACAAAGGACCTGCAACAAACTGTAATCTAGTGTAAATGTTTTCATTTTGTTTAATTTTTGTAACAAGTTTCATTTGTTGAGTTGTAACCTCAAATTACAGATATTTTTAAACCCTCACAATTTTATATACAAGTTGAGCAGTAGAATTCCAGCAGAACTGGTTTCACACAGCACTGTGTTCATGCATGGCAGCTCTGGCTAACATCAATCATCTCTTTCAGCTCCCAAGGAGTACCCTTTGGAGACAAAGTACAGGCCTGTGCTTGAGGTATTCCCCTTCACAAAAAATACACCAAGCACTTTACATTGCAAAACAAGAGGAAAGTCCCATGCTGTGGTTGGACTAGAGAAAAAAAAAAAAAAGATTGCAGAGCAGTGCCAAGCAGCAGCATTGTTCTAGTCATCATGATATTGAATGGATTACCACCTCTAACTCCATCTGCAACCTTGACATACCTAACAATCAGTAGCTCCTACAATAGTGCAGGATATAAAGCACATGGTAGCAATAGTTAGAGCACTCATACAGCACACAACCTTGGCAAAATGAGGATCATAATACCATGCTGTGAAATATATTATAAGCTCCTTTTACCATACCATTTCGTTTTTAGAGCCTGATCCCCCCAGACCCCATGACCAAGCTTAAACTGAAGAGGGGTTGTCCCAAAGAAGAGTTCCCTAGTCTGGATGGAAACTACACTTGCATGGCCCGTGTGCTTGATCTACATATGTACACACGCCAGTTCAACCGGGCCACCGAAAGTGGAGTCATCTTTGATGACATCATTCGTCCAGGCCTGGAGGACCTAGGTGAGATAGTTTTATAATCTGATTGGTCAGAATGTGATGATTCATTTTCTACAATAGCAGTTCTGACACTAATGCATTCTGTGATTCAAATCACACGTTAATATTAATGCACTCAGTCCAATTGTATTGTTTCTATAGTAACCACTCATTCACATGGACTTGGACGAAGGATGCGCCACATAATCTAATAATCAGATTTTAAAATGTGTGTTAAAAATGTAACAATTAAAACTATAACCACTGATTTAGTGAAACGTTCTGTGAGGAGATGTTTGTTTAATACTTATGGGAGGAGTCTCCAGTGGCAGTGCTTTGTAAGAGGTTTTCCACAACAGGAAAGTCTTCAGGACAGAGGAGTTTGTATTTTCCAGTTTCTCTGTAACACGGCAAGTTGTGTTTTTTTTGCCGTATTCACTTCAAGAGACAGGAGAAAAAGAGATGCTGTTTTATAATTTAAGCGATAACGTGAACTTGTTTCGCAGACATTATGTAACTCTAAACTGATCAAAAGTGTCAATTGTGATTGTTGGCTAATTGCTGTGGTAAAAGAGAAATACAGTAAAAGACACAACATAGGACATGCTGTAAAAGACTCAACGTTATGTCTTTTTATCATCAAACCACCCTGTAGTTGATTATTTTACTCTAACAGCATGCAACATAATGCTTTATTACTTAGATATTCTTTGCATACCAGTGCTTGTTGGTTCAGAACCACTTCGTGGGTTGGACTGCATTAACAAAGTGTTCTTCAGGCGTCGGAAAATCACACTTGCTGTTCTGGGGAAGATCAAAAGACACTCATAGGGTGATGGAAGGATGACTCATAACCAGCTCAGCACATTTACGGTTCACATCACACATAAAACGTTTTTTACGTGTATGTTCCACAATAACTTTTCCTAGGTAGATATATTTTGTAATATATTCTTACAACAGACCATTTTTTTAAATGATTCATTGTTAATGTTAATGTTAATGATTCTAGTTTTCTGCAGAGGTTTCTATAGTGAAATTTTACACAGAACCTTTAAAGATGCTAAATGGAAACTTTAGCTCAAAATATACCTCTACTAACTAGTCCAAGGAAAATAAAAGGAAGAAAAAAAAAATGAGTAAAACCAAAACATGCTTTGTAAAGCAATTTTGAATCTACAAATGTGTTCTTCTGAAAATCAACGAAACCTGAATCACAGCACTCCAGAGCACTCATCATATACTATATTCACTATAATCTCTCAGTCTAGTGATGAACCAAACCCCTGTTTGACCCCAGTATGAAAGCTCTAAGAATCAGCTGATACCTGATACTAATCTGATGTTGGCATCCTCTTAGTACCCAAACATGCTATGCGCAAACATGTTATATGAAACATCATAGGTCAATGCTAGATTTATGCTCACAGCACAAAACACACCAGTAGATATGATCTGAAAGTTTGACTTATATAATTTGATACTTGATTATATATTATATACTTATATATTTGATCCAGATTTACCAGTCAATATCAGACGACATATTGATACGAAATTCATCTTTAAAATCAGGGTCACAGTGGAGGCTAGAGCCTTCTGATGGATGGGGCCTTCTGATATAACAGCTGCATGCAATTGTTTGCATATCCTTGAAATGATAACACCAACAAGGCAGTTCTTTCATAGCAAGTAACAAAAAATGTTAGCATGCCAGCGTTTGAGCTTGCTTATGAAGATGAACTGAAATCATGGGGGATGCAAACTTCCAGTTAGCTCACTGCATTCCTACAGGTGTGTGATAAACTAAAGGGGAAAAAATGCTTACACGGTCATGCTGTGGAGGAATTTTACAGATCCACTTACCTCCTTAGAGGGAGGCATCTCTGCAAATCACTGCAAAGTTCTTCTGATTAATCACCTTTATCCTATGATGAAACATTTCTATCCTAACAGGAGTGGTCTCTTCAAGAATGAACACACCCCCATCCACCTGGCACGGAGGCTCACTGAATGGTTTGATGAGCATGAAAATGATGTAAATCATATGCTATGGCCTTTACACTCACTACAGTCAGTGGATTTGTTAGATAGCTCTCTCCAACACCGTCATCAAAACACCAGTGGAGTGAATATCTTTTAGTAGAATGGTGATCCCTCTAGTACAGTTCAAGAGACTTGATGGCAAGATGAAATGAAGCTGTACTGCTGTCACTTTATGTTGGTTTCTCCTTTAATTTGTCATGTGCCTGTATAATATTGGCAAGGCTGTGACGTCCTTATTTTATATCCTCATTAACTGCAGTCCAAAAAGGTACTGGATGAGTGTGATCACTAAGCATTTCAGCTACCAAGCCACTCGATTTATTCAAAAGGCTTCTCAGTGCACTTAGTTATCCCAGAGGTTGGCTGAATGTTTGATCTGAAAGTTTTAAGCGGCTGTGGCTCAGGTGGTAGAGCGGGTTGTCTGCTAATCATAGGTTTGATGGTTCGATTCCCGGCCCACATGACTCCACATGCCGAAGTGTCCTTGGGCAAGACACTGAACCCCAAGTTGCTCCCGATGACAAGTTAGCACCTTGCATGTCAGCTCTGCTACCATTGGTGTGTGAGTGTGTGTGTGAATACGTGAATGAGAACCAGTGTAAAGCACTTTGCAACTTCTAAGGTTAAAAAAGCGCTATATAAGTGCAGACCATTTACCATTAAGTAACTGTATGTTGAACACGTTAATAACCTCTAACACATGAGTCTGAGTAAGCAAACACAAACTACTGCATAAGGAAAATGGCCTATCATAGCTTTTCTGAATGGAACTGCATGTGTCCATTTCTGTCTGTGACATAGGAACACGTACAGGACCCTTGACTGTAGGCTGTTTAGCCGGCGATGCACAGTCCTACATTCTCTTCTGTGACTTTTTTGACCGCATCATTGAAGCCTACCACAGCTACAAGGTGCTCGGTCACGTTACGCAAAAGAGTGACTTCAATTATGACAACCTCAAGGTGAGTGTTAGTTATATTACACTATTAGTTATATAAACAGCGCTGTTGGATGTTCGAATCTAATTGGTCAGAAGATTATTGTTCTCTAACAGCATTTCCCATTATGCTTTATCTCTTACATAGTGATAGTTAGTTATATTATACATATTCATGTGGAAATATGTCTTTAGTTAGTAGGCTATGGGACACCCTTTGAGTGTGTGTGTGTGTGTAGGGAGGTGATGACTTTGACCGAGCGTATGCTGTGAGCTGTGAGGTGAGCGTGTCTCGCTGCATCGAGGACTTCTGCTTCCCCACACACTGTAGCCGAGGGGAGCGGAGACATCTCCTCACCCTGGCCAAAAAAGGTAGTGCAATAAAACTGAATAAATACAGTAAAGTGTTAGGTGAGTCAGCACAGTGCATGATGGGTCAGTGCATGATGGTTTCTTTACTGATATTCTGTCTCTACAAATGCAAAAACAGAGAAAGTCATACTAGCAAAAATGATTTGCTGATTGGTTTTCCAGCTCTGGACCAACTTAGTGAAGAACTCCCAGGCAAGCTTTACTCAGTGGACGAGCTCAACCAAGAGACGGAAGCTAAAGGGCTTCTTCTGGATGCCCCACCCACCACGTTAATGAAGACCGGCGTGGCCCGTGATTGGCCTGATGCACGGGCACTGTGGTAAAACTCATCAAAAGTCATACATGGTGTTCCACTCCTGTCCTGGAGGGATCAGCTATACAGGGCTTCATATTTATTAGACCAGCTAATATTAAAGGATCAAAATATGAACGTCCTCCAGGACTAAAGTTTAACACAGAAGAATTTACACAATATTGACTACACTAGTGAGTACTAAAAGACTAGAAGTTTACAATCCAAAATAGCTTCATAGCAAAAAAGCACCACAAACAACAAATGGGTGGATATGATTATATTTAACTTTGAAAGCTCGCCTACTTTTGGGTAAGTTCTTAATGTTGGGATCTTACCAAATGCAGGATCAGATACAGGCAATAATAATAACTAGGCACATGTATACATTTTTAATCTAAAGCTTCTTCAGTTCTTCAGTGTGTTCCTCTATGGAACCCTACAAGTGAGTGTTAGCATATCTGAGAGCATTCAGCAGCAGCAGCAGCATGTGACCATGGATTTTGGTGGGTCAGAATGACATTAATCATGACATAGCCTCAAGCAAAATTAATTCAAGAGGCAATCATGCTTGACTTATGCTAGCCCAAATATCTAGTGATTTTTTTTTTTTTAGCATAACCCTGTACCAGGCAGTTGATTGTTGACAGCATTTTATTTTTCAGCTTCTGCATGGGAAACAACTCACGATGGTGCACACACATTCCTGATGTACAGACATTATCCCCTCCATAATCCCCCTTTCCCTATCCAAATCTTTCCAATATACACTATATGGTCAAAAGTTTGTGGACAGATTACACCCATTTGTGCTTTTTGAACATCCCATTCCAGATTTAGTCTTCCTTTGCTGTTATAATAACCTCCACTCATCTGGGAAGGCTTTCCACTAGATTTAGGAGTGTGGCTGAAGGGATTT
The DNA here is from genome assembly GCA_024331685.1 of Stegophilus panzeri. Lineage (NCBI taxonomy): Eukaryota > Metazoa > Chordata > Actinopteri > Siluriformes > Trichomycteridae > Stegophilus > Stegophilus panzeri. The sequence continues at coordinate 19,233,067 of JANDJT010000002.1, read as the reverse complement.
GCTCATTCAGCCACAAGAACATTAGTGAGGTTGGTCACTACTGTTGGGGGAGGAGGCTTGGCATGTAGTGTTCAGTGGGGATAAGGTCAGGGCTCTGGCAAGGCCACTTGATTTCTTCCACACCGACTTTGGCAATTATGTGTTTGTGGAGCTTGCTTTGTGCACCGGGGCATTGTCATGCTGGAACGGGTTTGTGCCTCTTAGTTCTAGTGAAGGGAAATTCTAATGCTACAACATACAAAGACATTATATACATTATATGTGCTTCCAATTTTCTGGCAACAGTTTCGGGAAGACCCACATATGGGTGTGATGAATCAGGCGTCCACAAACTTTTGACCATAGTGTATATTGCAATAAAAATGGTTGTGTAGGTCAGTTGTATTTTTAAACTCGCGCTATGTGGCAACTCTGCCTTCAATGTTTTTTAAATTGCTGTTCATTCAAAATAGGTAATTAGGTATTTGTGAATGAGGACTTCATGAAAAGCTGTTGAATGGCTGAAATGGTGGGGGTCTGAAACTGGTTCCAAGTATAACATCTTGACAAGCCTTCTTTTTTTTTTTTTCCAAGAGTAGAATGACTTCCTTGTTTTGCTTGTCTTCATGTCTGTATGCATCTAACAGGATGAGTGCAAACGGGAGCCTGGGAGTTTGGGTAAACATGGAGGACCATCTGAAACTGGTGTCTTCCAGAAGCGACGCCAATATCCAGGAGGCATTTGCATCCGTATGCGTCAATCTAGTAAAGGTGAGACTTGGTTAAGGCTACCTTTGCTCTCTTGCTCACAAGGCTCATTACACATGACAATGGGCGAATGCCACTGTGTTCCTCGTCCATGTTTTCTTTCAGTTGGAGGCAGTTTATACTAAACTAAGGCACCCATTTATCTGGAAGCCTCACTTGGGCTGGGTGGTGAGCTCGCCCGCAGAGGTGGGCACCGGGCTGAAGGCCAGTGTCACTATCAGGCTGATATACCTGCCTGAGCACATACACCTGCACAACATCCTGGACAGACTGAGACTTCGCATGGAGGCAGACAGTACGTAACTATATACAATCACCAGCCACTTTATTAGGAACACATACACCTGCTCGTTTATGCAATTATCCAATCAGCAGATCAATGCATAAAATCATATTTATACTGGTCAAGAGATGTAGAGTTTGTTAAGCAACCATGAAAACTGCTCTGAGTGAAATAGAGTCTTGCATAGCCATGGATTAAAAGCCCGGTTTGAGTTACTGTTTACTGAACCACTTGGCGCTATTTAATTCCTCTGTATATTTTTAATGTTTAATTTAATATGCCACAAAGCATCGTCATGACAGATTGCCCTGAGGTAAAAAATAAAGTTTAATAAAGCAGGTTTTTTCTTTTTAATGTCACCTAACACTATACACGACTGTTGGTAAATGTTATTGAAATGTTAGTTATGAATACAAGATAGTGCAGGTAATTGGTTGCATGTTCTCGCTCTACACAGACTCAGATGGATTGTACAAAATAAGCAACCAACAAACCATCGGACTCACAGAAGTGGAGTTCGTGCAGCTCGTGGTGGACGGGGTTAAACTTCTCATCAGGATTGAGAAGAGACTGGAGGACAATGCAGGCATTGATGACCTGGTGCCTGCACAGAAGTAGAGTCACAGCCCAGCTCCAGGACTTGTTTTACAGAGACTAGATGCACTGAGCGTCGTGACGCATCGTAGTACCTCTGCTCACGGAGAGCTTTCACAAAGCTTTCCATTAGTTCAATTATGTTGTTAATAAATAATAATAACAATTTTGTTATTGTTTAATTGGATTTGAATTTGATGTGGAACCCATTGCTCCACTGTATGTACAGGCTATTCATTAAAATACATTACAGCACTGTTTAATTATGAAATGGTCAGACGCGGCTGATCGCTTTTCTATTACAGCGGCTCTGACAGTAGGGTCATGTTAACGGGCTCGTTCAATATGTTATCATTTCTATAGTGAGTATCTTACAGTACACAGGGGCTTGAGTCAGACGGTCCACATAATCTCAAACTAATAATGATTAGATTTTTAAAAACAACAACAACAAAAAAAATTGCTTGGACGAATATTTCTGTACGGAGAGATTTATTTCAGTGCTTTGAGGTGAAAATGTTCATTCTTAGTGTAGAGTTTTCCACCGTGGGCAAGTCTTCCACACAGAGTGCTTCATGCTTTATAGTTTTTAAGTTATGTGACAAGCGGCATTTTTATTTTTGTCACATAGAGAGAGAGAGAGAGAGAGAGAGAGATTGTAACTGTTATAACAAAAGTTAACTTATTTTGTGGACGTTCCACAACATTACATGTAACTATAAACAGATATAAACTGATATGTTGTATAAAAAAAACGGAATTATTGACAGATTGCTGTGGTATTAAAGGAATAAAACAATTGGGGATTTGCTGTTTGTGGAGATTAATGAACCAAGTTGTTGTTGATTTTCCGATAAACACCCCGCCCTGTTTTATTCCTTGTATTTAACTATTGCACATTTAACTACTGTAAAATTCTGATTGGAGATTTAGAAAATCAATTCCAAACAACACTAAAATGACCCACAACTATTACTGAATTGTAATAAAGAATATAAAAAGAACACCAGACATTTTGGCTCGGAATCTCATTTCAAGTAAGCTTTAATGTGCACCAGTGAGACTGAACCTTTATGACCCATGAGACTTTATTGAGAAATGTACAGTACTACACTGATCTGATGGAGTACGGGGGTAGTTGTGGTGAAATGACTGGGGGGGAAAAAAAGGGAGGTGTGGGTGGTAGTTGCATTTTAAGTAAATCTTCTCCAACACCTTCAAGTAGCTCCATTCGCTAAGGCAGCATAATCAAGCATCTGCTCAGGAAATGTACCGTTACAACATTAAACACCGCGCTCCTCAAGGATCACCTTAATCGGATCACAGTTTAAACCTCTGAAAGACACTTTAAGACCATTTTTAAATAAGCAAACGAAGCAAAATCTTTCTCTCGAAACGTGTGCAGTCGGGGACCATTTTTGTGTTCCAGTAATACAACAAAAAGCATTGCACATTTAACCCTCATTACCTCAGTAAACAGGAACAAGAGGAAATGTTCCAGCACAAGTGGTCTTACACATCATCATCACCAACATCACTGCTGTCGCCATCATCACTAATTACAAAAGGAAAAATTAAAGTACATTTTCAAAAACAAAAAATGTCTCATCCTACTTCTTTCATACAAGTTTGACAAGTTAAAGCAGCGTAGTAAAGGTGGTGTGGAACCTGTAATAAATAAACAGAACGTCTTCAGGGAGAATGAGATGAAATCGAATGACACTCAAAACCAACCCTGTTCCACTCCTGTTCCTATTCGGGCTACATCTGCTACAACTACAGCGTTATCTTCAATCAATTCAAAACCTATATCCCTTTTTTAGCATACATGGAATGGCAGAGTGTCAAACTTGCTAACTAATAGCACAACTCTGAGACTTGGGCGAAAGAATGAAAAGGTTGCAGGTTAAAACAATTTGCCTTTGGAATGTGCACGGCTTGTTTTATGAAACACTGTTATTTAGTAACTCGCCACTGATCTACTGGTTCTACATCCTGTTGAAATGTGGGGGAAAAAAAAATATATAAAAGAATCATTAAAATATATCACATGGCAGAGGCAAAAAAATAAATCTAAAATCGTACAAGGAAAAGCAAAAAAGCTAAACAAAACAGTAAGACATTTAACATAAATTTTCTGTGCAGAACTCAATACTATACAACACCTTCAAATACGTAGGCCGAAAGAGTCTTGTATTATACAAGTCTATGAACAATTCAACAAAACATTCTGTATCTTAACTGTACATGTGGAAAAAGTAGCGTTAGAAGTCTCTGCTTTAGCCTACAAAGGTAGTTCTGTAAAGGAACACCAACCTGCTGACCCTGACAGGGATTTTTCATTATTATTGCAAAAGATGGTTATGCTAACCTTGTGTATATGTGGGACTTGAGAGAAAAGAAGGGAACTGGGGATACCAAGGATGCTCCCCCCCCCGCCCCCCAATCTTATCTTTTTAAATCCACTGGTCAAACCATACAGCAGTAGCTTCAGAAAGCAGTAAACTCAAAAAGGTGCCCAAACTAACTGGGAACGTAGACATCAATGTAGCAAGCTTCCAGTTTCTGCCCCCTGTGTGCCGGTCACAGCTTCAGCTCATTGGCGATTTTGGATGCGATGTTCTTGAAGGCGATGGAGGTGCCTGAGATACGCTTGAAGCGGACGCCATTGAGAGAGAGGCGGGGCAGCTTGCATACTTCCATCTCCCATTGGACGAGGCTGTCCTGACGGGCGTCGCCGTGAACGCAGAAGAGCAGGAAGCGCTCGCGTTGCTCGTAGTCACAATTGTTGGCGTCTAGCACCTTGCGGATTTCTCGCATCATGTCTCCGGGCTCCATGGACGACGTGGTCTTCATGCTCCACGTGAAGCGTAGAGATCGCGGCTTAGAATCACGCCCATCATCCTTAGGTTCTCCTGAACTGCTCCTGAGGATGAACACGACCACCATTATTATATTAGCCATTAGTTAAAATAAGAATTCATCGCAAATATAGAGACAGCTTAAAGCTGGTTTATACCCCCCATTCCACTGAAGTGTATTTTCATTGTGAATCAGAGGGGGAATTTCTGTGGGTTTTATCAAGAGGTTTACAAATACAATACTTTAATGTTACTGCAAACCTGGCACCACACTCAGGCACAACTATAATGAATGCAATCCATCCAATAGGTGCTGATGTGTAGTGAAATAACTGAGACAGAGTGGGGTCGAGCTGCAACTCCACTCACCAAGGACAAAATGCATGCTCATACAATTATATGTTATTTACATAGAGCTATATACAACAAATATACAGTCCCCTCTAAAACTATTGAAACGACAAGGTCAATTCATTTGTTTGTGCTATACACCAAAGACATTAGGGTTTGAGATCAGAAGATGTATATGAGATGAGAGTTTAGGATTTCTGCTTTTATTTCCTGGTATTTAGATCTAGATGTATTAAACAACATAACACAAAGAACCTCTTCTATCAGACCACCCAAATTTTAGGTGAGCAAAAGTATAGGAACAAATAAGTCTTTAAGTAAATAAAAGTAAATAACACTTAATATTTGGTTGCATATCGCTTGCTTGCAATAACTGCATCAAGCTTGTGACTCATTGACATCTGTTCCAGAAGTCGTCATGCAAGCCCAAGCCATGACACTACCTCCACCATGTTTCACAGCTGAGCTGGATCAAGAAGAAATCCTTTCTTCGACCACACTTTGGCCTTTCTATCACTTTGCTAGAGGTTAATCTTGGTAACTTTTGCAGCTCATCTCTGTATTTCTTTTAAATCTCCAAGCTGGCTTTCTGATTATTACCGAGTTGCATCCTGTGGTATGGCCTCTATATTTCTCAAAGTCTTCTTCGACGGGTGGATTGTGATGCCTTCAGCCCTGCGGAGGTTGTTGCTGATGTCACGGTTGTTTTGGGGTTCTTCTTTAGAGCTCTCACAATGTTTCTGTCATCAGCTGTTGTTTTCCTTGACCGACCCAATAGCTTTGCTCGCCTACAAATTGGGTAGTCTGATACAAAATGTGCTATGTTCAATGTTGTTTAACACATCTACATATAAATATCAGGAAATAAAAGCTGTAATTCTAAACTCTCTTCTCATATTCATCTTTTGAACTCAAACCCAAATATCTTCGGTCTACAGCAAAAACAAATGAATTGGCCTTCCAGAAGTATAAACCAGGCTTTACCAAACATTTCCTAGTAAAACACTTAGGTGCCAAGAGATTTATGGACTTTCCTTATAAACAAGGGGCAAAAACACAGCTGTCAGAAATACTAATAAAAGGTAAATCACAAAACACACCAGTGTGTTAATTTTTAAGCTGTAAGCTATGCATATTGGGAATGTGGAGCTTTGGAAACAAGCAGCCATCCTGTTGAGACAACATGTAAAATAATAATAATAAAACCTGATAACCTTCTCACGTCATAAGATACCTATAAGACAGTTATGTCATATAAAGGCTGTGTTGGTACATAAAGTACAAAAGTTTTGTTGGTGCAGCACAGCCCCCACTCGGCCAAAACATTTCCCAAACAAAGATGTGAACTTCATCCTGACCTCAAAGCAATGAACACAAATCTACACAGGCATCACTTCAATGATGTCTCACCTCAAGCTGTTTGCTCTGGATCTGGCCTCTCCTTCACTGGGTAGCCTTAAAGACAGTTAAGAGTTCAGATTCAGAAACAGAGTAAGAAACGTGAAAGTACCACAAACACACACCAGGGGATGGAACAAGCGAGGACATCCAGTTGTAAATATTTCATTTGGTATTAATGCAACTGATTAATACTCTCTAGTAGCCTTCGCTGGAATTAAAGTGGAATGCAACAAAATCTGTCAGGTTCAATGTTAATATGTTCTTCTGATCGCTAAGCACATTTGCAGGATGTTTTGCTGAGCCTGAAATATGATGATTGGAATTTAGCTAACCAATGATGATCTGACATTAGTGTGTTGCGTTCTGTTATGCTCAGACTGGAGCTTCTCGTTATGGTCACGTCGACACTAAATGGACACGTGCAGCAGTTTGGATCATATTCTATCTAAACATGCATGAGACTGAAAAGAAATTTTAACAGATTGCTGAGATTAGGGTAAACATACATATATAAACAGTTCATTTAGACAAACTGCTGCATGTCACAAATTAGAACTAAAAAACCCACTTTTTCATGCAAACAAGTCTTTTCATTCCTTTTACAAGGTCATAAAATTAAAGCTGTATGGAAAGGGGTACTCTATACAATTCAAGAAACAGTTTACCTATAGTATGAATATGTTATTAATATGTTATTGCAAAAAGTTTTTATGGTCTTTCTCTCAGGCTCATTGGGATCATCTTAAAAATTTGAGCTGTTCATCCACGAATCAAATTATTTACTGTATTACTTGTACTAATTGTTGAACCATCGTTTTTATTTTATATACTGTATGTATTAGATATATTATATTATATTATATTATATTATATTATATTATATTATATACACTGTATTGTTTTCTAGTTTGTTTTTGTTTTGTATGGCCCCATGAAAACCTGTAAACTATCTGAAAATATATGTCTTATTGTGACTGCAAGTATGAAGCCTGTGACATCTGAAATCTGAAAAGTATAAAGGTCAGAAACCACTGAAAAACAGTGATAGTGAAGCTCCTTTTTCTTTTGTTTGTGAGACTCCTTTCCTGAGATCATCATACTTTGGCTTGGGGGAAGAACATCAAAACTTGAACAATATTTAGTCTTGCACAAGACATTTAACATTCTTCAAAGTGCACATGTGCACGGACATTCCTTCAACACGAGGACTGTAGGATACGGATTGATTTCTTTCTTCCTAAATGTTAATTTTTTAAGCAATATGATTGGCAATTCAGCTGGTCATGCACACGCCGAGCAGGATTCTGGGGTTAAACAGCAGGGAAGAAATCTGCAGTCAGACAACAAAGATCAGTATTTGGAAAGGTGGGGGAAGAAAAAAAAAAAAAAGAAAAAAAAATCAACTGCATATCAGATTATGGGGTCAATTTCAGAAAAAGGCACTGAACACCAGTCCTACCTCCACGAGGCCCTGAAAGAAAGAGTTCTACAACAGAAGACAACATACAGCATTTTCAGACCTGTTGTGTACATTTGCAGGTAGTTTGCAACACAATTTCTCCATTTATAAAATCTGTTTCACTTGTAATTAAAAGTGTCTGCCAAATGAATGTGGACCAGAACCAAAAACTGACATGGACACTGTCCAACAAAAATGTCTGAATTCAGCTGAACCAAAAGTGAGCAGTGGAAGCTCAGGTTTGCTGCAAGTTAGCAAAAAAACACTGCGTGTTTGAATTTCAGGATTGCCAGAGAGCCACTCTTGTGGACTGAGGAAAGCCTCTGACCATCAACTGCTCAACTAGATTGCATTCTGCTTCAGTTGCTTTACATATAAAATAAAAAAAAACCCTGTGAAATGAATAACTATGGGGTAGGGTCTGGGAAAACCCTTCGCATGATGAAATTTAGACACGTTCTATTATATAGTTCTGAAAAACAAAGGTTTTCCTGAACTGAAATACGTTTCACTTCTCCATGCATCTCAACCACAAATAAGGTTCTAGTCTTTTCCATAAACACTGACATGCCTAAAATCACTATTATACTATTCATTTATTGCCTTCCTTTCATTTGCATTTAATTTAATATGTAATTAATAAGACATATATTCAATTCAATTTTATTTTATTTGTATAGCGCTTTTAACAATGGACATTGTCTCAAAGCAGCTTTACAGAAAGATATAAACACAGGATACAGATTTTAAGCGTGTGAATTTATCCCTAATGAGCGAGCCGGTGGCGACGGTGGCCAGCAAAACCTCCCTAAGATGATATGAGAAAGAAACCTTGAGAGGAACCAGACTCCGAAAGGAACCCATCCTCATCTGGGTCACAACGGATAGTGTGAAAGTAAAAGAAAGTTCATTAAGGTTTTTATATGAAGCCTGTTTTAGTGAACTAGTCCACAATGCAATTATATGTACACAATTATAACAATTTGTTTTGCACACCCTCGTACAGGAGCACCTACACACTACTCACGATGAAGTGTGTTTTATGCTAGCGCAAACAGCAAACACATCATGGATGTGAGTAACCCTGTACTCATTGTAGTATCCCCATGATAAGTTCAATCATGTCATTCAACACCCAGCCCAGACAGCAGATCACTTTCATACATGGTTCAGATCATAGATGCCTTTTAGCAAACCCCAGAGGTATATCTTTCAAGTGGAGCAGAGATCAGTTTTCTGTACCACCCCTAGATTTGATAACATCTTTTATACTTTCAACAAACCAAAGTCTCAATGCAAGTAGCCTTACACCCTATATAAAAAAAAAAAAAAAAAAAAAAAAAAAAAACAAAACTTGGGTGTAAAAATGTCCTTACTGATACAGAGATCACGCCATTAATGCAAACTATTTTGTGACGGTTCAGTGGCATCATATCTTTTCATTTATGCTTCTGTGTATTTGAATTAGCTATACTGCCACTGGTGTCGCACCGTAGAATATTTGCTGTTCCAGCATCAGCTATAAAAACCTTGAAATGACTGCAGTACTGCAATGCCTGTACATTCCTGTTAATCAGACAATGTGGATTTACTGTAGGATCTCTGTTTTAAACACTGCAGCAGGCACATTGCTCACAGACACCACACTTTACAGGGCATACGTTCTTACTTTATTACTAGAATACCAGGCTCTCCACAGTAGGTGAAATTTTGTCTGTCTACATAAGGTCAGAATAGGGAGTTTTATAATGTCACAGCAGCACTGGAGATTTAAAGCAAGTCCGCTGCAACACTGAGACACTGACTTGCAAAGGATGGGGGAAGCCTGGGCTTTCCACTGAGCCGGACAGAATCGAATGACTGATCAAAATGAAGCTTGTTTTACATCATGCCCTTGATTGACTGCGTCATGGTCAGAGAAACTGAAAACTCAGCATAGTGAGTATGTGTTTGTGTTAGTGGCCACACCCCTCATTCTGCAGTATAATCTCTATCTCTAAGGACGAGTTGTAAATAAGCTTGTTGCAGTAACTTAAATCATTTTTATCTTGCATATGATGATGTTAAATTGCACCCATGAGTGGGTGGGGCTTGGGATTGGAATTGTCAGAATTCTGTTTAGCGATCATTTGAAAATCACCAATGAGCCACCAGCTATAGTTTCGCCTCAGTGTGATGGAGAGGTTTGGCCAACTCACCTACGCACAAACTTGGAGGTGATCTTACTGATGATGCCCGTCGAAGTGCCCCTCCGAGTGTGGACCAGAGCACCCGTGTCATGCGAGAGCGTGGGAGAGGCGGGCGGGCCGTTGTAGGTCGCACTGCGCCGCTCTCTCAACTGGGCTCCGTGGAAAGTGCTGCGGGTAGACGTGCCCCGAGGGAAACGTGTTCGGTCTGGGGTCACGCTGCTGATACTGTGGGTCGACGGAGATGTAGCGGGTGCCCTGGAGCTGGAACTAGGGCTAAAGGGAGAAAGAAAAGAGAGATAGCAATAGATAAATCATAAAAGCATTAAAATAAGCAGAAGGGGACAAACGGATGCAAATATTAATGAAAGCGATCCAAAGCCTGCTTCTTCTCTCAAGCACCAATCATCAGTCAGGGGGGAAAAAAAATTAAAAAATAAAAACACACGAGACTGCAGGTTATGTCAAGCTCTAAGTAGGATGATGGGTTAATATGCGCTCACCCCTTGTACTCTGCATCATCCTCTATTGGGGGCAAGGGGGACTTGGTTGGATGGCTTGAGGCAGACATGGACTTCACGTGACGTGGCCTAGCTGAGGCCAATGCTGAGGAAGCTCCAGGAGACACAGAGGAGCCACTACCAGAGGCAGACATCTCCGTCAGACTGAAAGAGAGAAGAAACATACATGTTTTATATGACACTCATTGTGTCGATGATGGACAACACGACAAGTGAAGTCAAAAATTCTGACACATTCTGGCTGGCTGCAGTGCAATATTTACCCACTCCTACATCCTCATTTACATTTACGTGTCTAATCCTTTTTTTTTGGAAATTCTAAGAGAGTTACTTTTATGTTAATATTTTGGTTTATTAGAAGATATGTATCAGGATGTGGTTGATGAATTGATTGACAGGTTTCTTCTTCACTATTCGACCAGTTATGGGGCATTCATTTCCCTTAACGGGGCAGGAAGGGAAGCTCACCTGCTGTCCTTGCCATTAGGAATGGCTGAATAACGATCTGTGCTGCCACGCTCACACACGTACGTGTTCCTCCGCGTCATCCCTCCGCTTGTGCTGTTCTGTTAGTTCACGCGTACACGAATGCACACAAACACACGGACACAAAAATAGGTCAGAGATCCTGTCTGCAATTTCGTGGATTAATTAATACTAATTAAAATGAGACTTCCTGTTACCTTTCCTTAACAGGTCTGTACACTACTAGATTATCTACACTACCGGTCAAAAGTTTAGAGACACTTGACTGAAATGTTTCTCATGATCTTAAAAATCTTTTGATCTGCAGGTGTATGATTAAATGTTTGAAATGGGTGTTGTAGACAAAAATATAATTGCGCCAACATATTCATTTCTTTCATTAGAAAACTAACGTTTTATTTACACAGACGACTTGGTGAGAAATATTCCGAAAAGCAGCCAATAATTGTCCAGCATAGACTTTTTTAATACTGTTTAAAAAGCATCTCAGAGAGATTCCTCAAGAAATCGGTTGAGAAAATTCCAAGAATACATTTCTGGAAATTCTAGGCAAAAAGCGTGTCTACTTTGAAGATGCTAAAATATTAAATTATTTTGATTTATTTTGGATTTCTTATCACAACATAATTCCCATAGTTCCACTTGTGTTACTCCAGAGTTTTGATGACTATTATTATTATAAAATGTGGGAAAATAATAAAGAATAAGTGTGTCTAAACTTTTGAACGGTAGTATAAAATGTAATCTTCAGGTTTATCCAGTCACTCTTGTGCATGATCCTAGTGTGTGACCTCTCACCCCTGAGGCTGTAGAAGACTTCCTGCGCTCTTGTGTGGTCAGCGGTGAGACGGCCGTGTCTCCTTTAGACTCCTCTTTCTTCTCTCCCTCCACACTGTTGGCCTGCGTGCGCTTGGTGTAGGACACGGCCGGTGGGATAGACGGGGCAACTGCAGGTCACACACAATTATGTTAAACATTACATTATGAACATTATTTTATAAAGGGTCTGAGAGTGTATGAAAGGCCTTGTGTGTAGACTGTGGGTCTCTGTTTAAAAAAATAAATAAATGCACTGTTTGAATATTATTCCAATTTTCATATTATTTACATATGAAAAGGCAAAAACCCACATTCAAATGTTTATGTTTCCATGATACACTAAAGGAAGTCTCAAATCAAAACGCTCATTTTTGCTTTACATTACATTTATTCATTTAGCAGACGCTTTTAACCAAAGCGACTTACAAATGAGAAAATACAAGCAAATTTCATGAACGCATGTCACTTATGATATACTCTGTAATTATGTATCTTTAAAAAATAATAATAATAATAATAAAAATATACACACACACACACACACACACACACACACACATATATACAGTATCTCACAAAAGTGAGTACACCCCTCACATTTTTGTAAATATTTGATTATATCTTTTCATGTGA
>JANDJT010000002.1:19169064-19188619 GCA_024331685.1 Stegophilus panzeri | reverse complement strand
GAGAATGTCCGGTCTTCAGTCCGTAAGTTGAAACTCAAGCGCAACTGGATTATGCAGCAAGACAATGATCCAAAGCACAGGACTAAGTCCACGTCTGAATGGCTCAAAAAAAAGCTAAATTAAAGTTTTGGAGTGGCCTAGTCAAAGTCCTGACCTGAACCAACTGAGATGCTGTAGCAGGACCTTAAACGGGCAGAAAACCCCTCCAGTGTGACTGAACTAAAGCAGTTCTGCAGAGAAGAGTGGGCCACAATTTCACCACAGTGCTGTGAAAGACTGATCTCCATTTATCAAAAGCGTTTGTCTGTAGTTGCTGCTGCTACAGGTGGCACAATCAGATTTTATATAGGTTCATATAATTTCCTTCTGTTCCTCTGTATGATGTGCTATTGATGAGTTATCGGAAGTCAGTCGCTGGCGTTATACCTATTTGGAATATAAATAATGCAAAAATGCATGTGTAACCTATAACACGATCAGAGAGCAATGTATGTTTCTATAAAGAACTGACAGGAAATGATGTGAACATATGCTTATTAATGCAAACAGATTCATTTATTTAGCAGTACAGTACAATTTGTAAAATGTCGGTTCAGGTAATGTAAAGTGCTGTCTATTGTTCCCAACAGAAACAATCACACCCGACTCAACAACACGGCTAATCGGAAATGATACAACCCATTAGTGCTGATCTGTGATATTTATTTCACAATAAGAGCATGGAGAGCACTAAGCAGCACTGAACAATGGACTGAAGTGAAGTGCAACATCATCTCCTCATGCAGAAAAACATGTTTGGTAAAGAACTATGTTGGAAAAAAAAAAAATAGATTTTTAATATCAGGAATGTGAAATTAGATCATTTATTTGATTAGACAAATAGCGCATTTTATTGATAATCAGGCATGATAATATGCAAATGTACTGGATATATACACAATATAAATGTGCTGAATGTGTTACATTTTCAAAACACGGTTGCTGAAAAGTGTTTTAAAGCAAAAACAGCTATGCTGTTTGGATAATTTATGAATCATCACAAGAATTATACACCAGTCTCTGCAGGATTTTGTGATCGCAGAAATGAACGCAAAAACAAGCAAACTGCAATATTCCGAATAGCTCGCAATTTTTCAAAATTACTGCAGATTTTCCTCAGATTTGGGCCGAGACGTGTCACGTGACGTCATCACAACACGCATTCGGCCAAAACCCTCTTCAATTCATGTGCGTCGAACATGAGTACAGCTAAAGGGTCTCATTTACCAACAAACATCACTGTGAAAGACCGTGCAAAACCATTTCATACACTTCACCAAATCCAAGTAGCTTTTTTTTTAAAAAAAAAAAAAAAAAAAAAAAAAAAAAAAAAACTCTACAAATTGCGAATTTTGAAAAAAGCAGCCACAAAATCAAGCATTTTTGGCTGCAACAATCACAAAGAAACTCTGCGTAATCCTGTACGGACCGATACACCATCCAGGTTATTTTATTATGAAATGTCTATTTTGCTTTTGCAGTTACCTCGTACCTAGTTTAAACTCCGTTTAAATGCAAAAGGTAAAGACGATCTTTTCTACTGTAAATAAAAAACTACAGTAGTTTACAGTTACAGCCCATATCCTGTGTATTTATTGTCCTGCACTAGTCTCACACTGTTGCGTATTTATTGTCCTGCACTAGTCTCACACTGTTGCGTATTTATTGTCCTGCACTAGTCTCACACTGTTGCGTATTTATTGGCCTGCACTAGTCTCACACTGTTGTGTATTTATTGGCCTGCACTAGTCTCACACTGTTGTGTATTTATTGGCCTGCACTAGTCTCACACTGTTGTGTATTTGCACTTTATGTAGTCTTGTGTACTGTTTTGTTGCACCACAGCCCTGGAGAAACATTATTTCATTCCAACGTATGCAAGTTATCTAGAGGAATGACAATAAAACCCCATTGGACTTAAATGCGATGAATATTTTTGTATTTATTTTACCTTGTGCATATATAAATATATAAAACACTGCTGTTATATTGTATAAGTGTGCAAACCCTTTGTGTGTGACTTTGACTCGTATGCTAATTGATATTAGGTTTTTTTTCAGCAGGTGATAAACTGCTCCAATCTGATTCTAAGCCCTGGTCCTACATCTCCAGCAGCATGCAGGCGCGGCAGAAATGTGAAAACGCAGATTTGCGGTCACATGGCTGAGAGACAGTACAATGATGTTTGTACAATGATTACAACAGTACAATGATTATTACGCGAGCAGAATTTTGACTTCAATGCTGATACCAAGTGTAGGATCAAGATTCTCAATATCGATGTGATAAAGTGATTTATAGCAGTGAATGTATGATCCCGCATGAGGATCTCTGAGACACATCAATTCATAGTTTAGGGTTATGATGTTCTGTGTTCATCACATTTTGGTTTTGCAAATCAATATTTTATCAAGCGCCTTTAAAACCTGGCTACATAAAAAAAAAAAAAAAATCGTATTTCTCACAATCAGAGCACCGAGTACAGCTTGGCACTGTGATTGGGCAGTGATTGCATTTCAGTGTGGCACAATTTCTACATACTGGTAGTAGTGAAACAGAATAATGTTCAGTAATGTTAATGACATTCACACTGTTTCCGTGTGGAACGTTTTCCACATGTCACTAATGAAAAGCAAAGCCATATGCAGGTATATTTGTATTTTACCCTGTTTTTTTCTCCAATCTGGTCTCACGACGGACACCAGACTCTTTCCTCGGAGACCCATGAAGTGAGATCTACCTTCTTACACGTACTCACAGACACCCGCGATTGTCGCTGTGATCAACGGGGGACTGAGAGTGAGATACAGAGAAAGAGAGACAGAGCGAGAGAGAGACACAGAGAGAAACAGAGAGAGAGAGAGAGAGAGAGAGAGACACACACAGAGAGAAAGACAGAGACAGAGAGAGAGAGACCGAGAGAGACCGAGAGAGACAGAGACAGAGAATGCCATCTCCACCCATCCACACCAATTTTGCTTCCTTGGTCTTGGCTAAATTTCTGAGGAAAATCAGCAGTAATTTTGAAAAACTCTTAGCTTTTCCAAATATTGTCTGCTTGATTTTGCATTCATTTCTGCAATCACAAAACCCTGGAGGGACTGCTTATTACATTAATGTTAAACATGGGAATGGACAGCACACTGGAGCTTCCACTTGTGCAATGAGCTAGCTTACACAACTATGATTTACCCACCCCTGCTCACGCAACTCTCAAACTGGAACGACATATAAAGCAACGAGGTCACCAAAATCCACTGCATCCAGGTGCAGTGCCCGTCTTAAACATGCTACATGAATGCCAGGGTTTTAAAGGTTAAGTATACCAGGTGACAAACTCAGAGAAAACTATTTTTTGTATCTTCTCTAAATGTCTATGCAGGTACTAAGACATATGGAACACTGACATCGTGTTGAATTTTTCCATAACTGCTGTGATCGAATACATCAATACACCACACAAACCACTTCAACTCATCCATGTACATTAAATGTTTAAGAATTACAGCCATGCATGAAAGAGAGAAGGAGTTTTCATGACCCCATAAAACGAACACAGTTCTTAGAGTTAAATCAAACTCTCACACATTTTCCTCTGGTGTGAAAATGTTTAGCGCTGATTTACAAAGCAGCCGGAGAACAGTGCTCAATTAGACCTTTAATCAAACCTGTGAATAAAACCTGAGACACTCGGAACACTACGAGAGACAGAAAGAGAGAACCAGCAGCCGCTGTCTGTGCCTTCCTGAATTAAAATGACAATGAACACAGTCCTAAGATACAACATTCCTGAAAGGTACTCTCTCTCTCTCTCTCTCTCTCATGTCCCCCCTCATCTGGGCTCTTCTCTCAGAACGCTCTCAGTTACGCTCTCTCAGCCTTGTTCCCGTTATGCAACTGAACTGCAAGAGCCCAGGCAAAGATGATCAGCTTCACTGAACCCACAGCCGCACTCAGACATGGTTTAGTAATTATTTCGTTCCATCTTCTATCGTTTCTCTATACACTCAACTATGTATACAGACGGGTGACTGCAAATCAATACGCCGTAATTCTGACTGATCGATATCGTGATTAAATATTTCTATCCTGATGAGACTTCCAAGTAGGGATGGGCAAGATCTCATCATTTGCGATATACCGGTAGAAATTCTCCCCACAGTAAGAATTATAGATCATTCTTAAAGCCTAGTTGATGATGTCTTTCTGTCTGCGACCCATCCGCAGCTCACGTGCAGAGCGAAAACAAGTACGGTGGAAGGCGGACGTGAAGCCGAAGAGGAGTTTATCGCTAAACGAGGAGCTACCTCTACGATCTGGAACTGGTTTGATTACAGAAAATCAGATGTACAGCAAACGACCGTAAAACAAGGAAAATAATCTTGTTTCCCATTAGAATATGATTATTTTTCTTACCTATTTGGCAGATAGTTTTGCTAGTTTTAAGCAAAAACTCTATTTAGATTTTTTTTTTTTCAGAAAACAAGATGTCATTTTACTTATCTAGTAAATGAAAAATACAGTGATGAACAGTACTATATTAATATCGTCACTGATATCGTTATTGCAATAAATACCAGAAAATATCATGATATAGTTTTAAGTCCATATCGCCCATCCCTACTTCCAAGTTGACTCCGCCCTCCATCCACAGTGCATGAGGTAATGTACAGCTTTGCAGTCACCAGATCTCAACCCAATTAAACAACTATGGGAAATTTTGGACTGAAGTGCTGGACAGTACTCTCCACCATCATCATCATCAAAACACCAAGTGAGGGATTCCACAGTTCATATTTATCTATACACGATGAAAAATATCAGTGCATGGGCCGAAGCAAGCGTTGATGCACCGATGCAATTTGGACATGTTTTAAAGTAGCATTGACTGTTAAAAATATGGTCCACTTTTTTCCTCAAAAAGCAGCTAGAAAACAAAGTGGCCAGTACTGGCCCGCGAGCACAAGGTCCTGTTTTCCTGCCGCAGACGCACCTCTCACTGCGGCGACTCTGTTCAGTGAGGAGCAGCACATTCATTCACTTCAAACTTTCACAGCCATTGTCAAACAGATGTAAAGGGCTGACACTAAGCAGAACGCAAGACACCAATACGACGTGATATAGGCCAATAAGACATAATGAATATGTTAATTAGCGAATGACATCATCTAGCGACGTTTAGCAATTTTCTATTGGAGGTTGTTGGCAGCAGTGCTCATGTCACTCACCTTGACGTTATGGTGAAGACTAAGCAATGCCTGGGAAAGAGAAATATAGTTATGAAAAATGTTTGGGTTTTTTTGGAATTTAAAAAGAAGAAATAAAGAATATAATTGAATGACATCTCTTGTATAATCCTTAAAAAAATAGTGCTGGTAAAGTCCTTGAAAGTCCTGGAATTTCATTATGACGCATTTGTGAGAACCCTGTAAAATTAGCCGTGTTTTGATCGTAAGCGAGTTAATTTCCAAATTCAGTTATTTATTCCTAATGTCGTGTTCATTCTTAGTTCTCTGAGGACAATTTCCATGTGCATGATTTCATTGCTCTAGGGAACAGTAGATGAAACGTGTGGGACAGTGAAATAGTTGCTTGCCAACTGTACGATTGTTCTTGAGTTTTTCCAATAGCCTGGTTTGTCTGTTGAATTCTTGATTCGGATAGGTCAGAAGTCATTGATTAATTTTCTACAGCAGCAGCTTGGACAGTAGTTCCAACAAGATCCAAATCACAGGTTTATGTTAATGCGTTCGTTCTTATACGTTATCATTTCTGTAGTAACAGCAAATTCACATACAAGTCTAATAATAAACAATTATTAAAAATGTGTAATTTAACAAACATATATATTGAGGATATGCTGAAGCTTTTGTAGGGAGACGTTTAGTTAAAATATATGGAAGGAGTCTCCAGTATCCGTACTTTATAACAGTAAGTTTTCCACCATTGGAAAATCTGTAGGACAGATAACCCCGCCGGTTTCTCAGTAATATAACAAGCTGCATTTTGTTTTTTTAATCTTATTACCCGGGAGAGAGAGAGAGAGAGAAAGAGAGAGAGACAGGGTTTATAACAGAAACTTGCCTCATGGACATTCCAGAACATTACATGCAACTATAAATGGATAAGAAGTATCATTCAATAATAATTTTTTAAATTTGTAATCGCTGGCAAATTGCTGTGACATAAAAGGAATAAAACAACAGGATGTGCTGTTATTGGAAAATAATTAATGTCAGTGTAGTATCTCTGTAACTCTGCTTCACGGTCACTGATTTTCCTATAACAGTATGCCCTGTTATTCCTTACTATTAGAATATATTTGGCAATGATACCAGTTCTGTTGTGTGCAGTGTGTGAAAGGGGTATATATTTAGGTAATAGGCTTCTTTCTGGGGAAATCTGGAATGGCTATTTCAGGGATGCTTTTTTCACACAGACCTGGCAACCACACCGGGGACCACGACCCCACTGCCGACTACAGCGTCTTGTTTTAGCCTGCTCATGTCCTGACCATGTTCCTCACAAGCAACACTCAAAAAATCCAACACACATTTGTGCCTAAATGAATCTGCTGGCAAGCCAAGAGATCAAGACCAGATCACACATGATTTAATAACAAAAAAATGTGTTCATGGAGTCATTTATACTTCTGTAGTGCTTCCGATTCAATTCAACATGTCATATTAACACATTATTTAAGCAAGCAATGATGCAATGTCATTATTAGCAAATTACTAACAACATATACCAGTGCTGTTGCTTTCTCGAATCTGATTGGTCTATTGGTGTTGATTAATTTTCTATAACAGCAGCTCTGACAGTAGTCCCGGCTGCATTGTAAATCACAGGGTTATGTTAATGTGCTCTTTCTAATACGTTATCATTTCTATAGTAACAACTTACACAGGGCAGCGCGCCACATAATCCAAGCCTAATAATGAAGAGTTTGGGTTTTTTTTTAAGTTTTAAAAAAAAAAAAAATCCATCCATCTATCTTCTTCTATACCGCTTTATCCTTTTCAGGGTCACGGGGAAACCTGGAGCCTATCCCAGGGAGCATCGGGCATCGACCATTGGGCGGGGCACACCCTGGACAGGGTACCAATCCATCGCACACTCTCATACACATTCACACACCCATTCATACACTACGGACACTTTGGACACGCCAATCAGCCTACCATGCATGTCTTTGGACTGGGGGAGGAAACCCCGCCGCACAGGGAGAACATGCAGACTCCACACACACAGGGCCACAGTGGGAATCGAACCCCTGACCCTGGAGGTGTGAGGCGAACGTGCTAACCACTAAGCCACTGTGCACCCCAAGTTTAAAAAAAAAAAAAAAAAAAAAAAAAATATCTATATCTCTCTCATATAAAATCATCAGTATATCAATATGGTGAAGTTTATATGTTTATCTAACATTTATGCAAGGAGTCTCCAGTGTCAGCGGTTGTAACTGTTAATAAATTAATAACTGTTCACAAACTGATTTGGGATAAGAGAAAGAAATCACTTTGGGACGTGCTGTAATAGGGAAAAAGGAATCAACTTTGGGGTTGTAACAATGACTCCACCAACATCATTGATTTTGTTTTTCCTATAACACCAGTCCTAGTTTACTGTGCGTTCAAGCCCTCCTGGGAAGTTCGTATTTACAAGTTGGGAAGTCGTAATTAAGACCTCGAGTGCGTTCGAGTCACTTTGGTCAGAGCAAGATGGCGGTGTACTTTCTCTTACTTAACTACCAAAAAAAAAAACCTGCAAGGTTTTTAAACTCTACTTCTAGAAAATGAAGAACAAAGAATGCGCATTAGATGTGTGCTGCTTTATTATGTTTTTAATTCATTTATGAAGCCACTGTAAACTTTGTTACATATTATATCATAATTGTGTAATTAGCCAGTTTTATTGTAAACAAACACTAACAATAAAGAGAGATTAAAAAAAAAAAATTATAAACAAAATGTGCACGCAATGTCACAAATCAAACCATTTCTCTCCTACAGGTGCTTAAATGTTAATAAACAAATGAACAATAAACAAACAAATAATCCAATTTGCTCGCATTTCAATAACATGCTGCATATACCAAATACATCATAACTGAAATCAGCTTCTGAGGCGAGTAAACGTTCAATTTCAACAAATTTACCATCAACTACAGACGTTGCGCCCATTGATTCCACCACGTTTTCTTACTAGCCGGGTTTCCGTTACAGTTTTGCACAAAACAGAAGCGATATTTTAAGAACGTTGACAAAAACACAAACGCGAATGGTCTGCGTTTCCATTAAATGATGTTATGCGATTAAATCTGGGTTTTTTCCTCTCGCGATAGACATTACAATTTAACATGGCGACGAATCTCCAAGATCTGATGAGTGTTGGCACGGTGATTTCAATTGCATCCACCGCAATAGCCATGGAAGTGTTTAACAGAAGGCGACGAGGGCATGCCATGCACGCAATCGTGGAAAGGCAAGCCTCTTTTACCTGGCAGCGGCCACATATCTGGGATTTCTGGGAACTCAGAGTCCGCAATAATTTTACAGTGATCCTGTGGATCCAAAACTTCAGAATGACCCGCTTAACGAGTTATCCAACAAAATAGGACCACTCGTGGCGCCTGCCGCATCACGCCCGAGGGAGCCAGTTCCAGTTTCTTCGTCATGTGACCTAAATGTGAGAAATGTGTTTCCATTTCATTTTTTCGAAATATTGCTTTGGCGAATTGTCTGAAAAACCACCTCATGCGAGCGTATAAACGTTTTTGCGATATCTAAGAGGGCTTTTTTTTCTAAATTCACCCGTTTCCATTACCCGCACCTTTGAAATTGCGAATTAAGCAGGTTAACGGGTCAAAGAAAATCCTGAGTTTCCCACTTATAATTACGAATTTGTGGTGGCGTTCAACTCGTAAATACGATCTTTTCCGACATGACTTGAACGCGGTCCTTAAATATGGAACGGCATGATAAATGCATGCTATATGGCATGATAATGCCATGATAAATGCATGCTAAATAAACGCACAAACATCCAAATACCCAAAAAGTACTTCTTTGTAAATAAAAATGAGAAAGCTCGAGGATTTTACATCATCTATCTATCTAAATGTCATGCCTCTGTGTGTCAATTATCAAAATCCCACATGAAGATATTACCCAACACACAGATCTGATATTTACCAGATTACATTTTGACATTTTAATCCAAACAATGTCAAAGAATAACAGAATAATAAAACAAAACGTATTTATTACTTCTGCAGTCACTTGGCTTCCACCAGGACTTGCTGGCCAGCTTGATGTTTCACAGGAAAACATGTCCAGACATGATGACTGCAGTTCATTAAAGCATGTTAGTCACTATTTCAACCTGAAATTAACGTTCAGCAAAGGACCAGAGTTGTTTTGATTCCCAGATCTCAAACCGTTCATCTCCTCAGGTATTTCTTACCAAAATGTGCAGTGCGTCTAGAAACTGGAGAGTCACTGCAGCAAACCTGGCGTCCAAACAGCACTGAATCAGCATTAGTGACTGTTAATATATGCTCATAATAAACACATTTCACTTCCTAATGATGATGCACGTCGTACACGTGCTCGCTGAGCTGGTCTAGGTCTGTCACTGGTGTGTATTTTAATGACATGCCATAATTAAAGGATCCAATTAGAGATCATGTCAACTCTATTGCACAGCTCATGAATATTTATATGGAGGGCTGTGGGTCTTTTATGCTTAATATAAGAGCCTGAGAACATGCATCTCTACAGTCCATTAGAGTTAAGAGCAACAGAAATGTTGTCTTGTGTCTAATATGGGATTAAGAAATATAGTGGAAGCTAGTGATGATTGATTGTACCGTTGTTGGTTTTTTTGTTGTTGTTTTTTTTTTTTTTCTCAAATACCTTTTTATTTCTTTTTTTTTTTTCTTTTTTTTTTTTAGTTCTGCAGACATCTCTATTTTAATTTTTACACATCAGATTACAAAATCCCGTCTGGCAGGAACTGAGAGAGCGAGACAGAAGGGAAATCCTGTGATTCCTCTTTTCACTGTGAACTCTTATTGTTCCAGTTAGCATTAGCCGACGGTCGGGAAAGGGCAGGACAGAGAGCATCGCTATGCACCTGAATCGCTCGGTCATTAGGTTTACTAGTTAATATGACGTTAACCCCATATTTACAAGTCCAAACAAATACATATTTAACCTTACTTGTCCACATGAGTATGGAATAAGCCATTTATTTCTAACTCCTGGCTAAAACATTACTCAGTTAGCGAGCATTAGCGCGACAGGAGAGAAAAGAGAGCGATTTTATTAGCACAGTCGCTAGCTTCTCGACCAGGATGAGAGCTAACTAGTTAGCAAGCTAGCAAGCTGATGTGTAACATCCGTGCATCAAGCGAAACACAAATAAACACGCCAAAGACAACAAACACCGTTTTTACATCTAATGGCTTACTTACATTCTCCGTGTCGCGCTCGTTAACGGTCGGTAATGGCGTTCTGGTCGACATTTTGTGTGTTTCAGGCCGCAGAGAAGGGACGAGAGATATGAGGGGAAAGGAAGAGAAAAAAAGCCACCTCTTTTACACCGGCATCCCCGGCCTGAGTGCTAAAATGGCAGTAAATGTCCGTAGTGGAGCACAACGAGACCTCGGCTGAACCGACATGAGCCGGGAGCCGCACGGGGGGGGGCAGAGAGAGAGACAGACAGACAGACAGACAGACGGACAGAGAGAGAGAGAGAGGATGCGCGGCTCCGCTTCCAGGTGAAACTGCAGCGCGCAGAGGATGAGCAGGAGGAGCGCGAACACACACGCTAAAACACTAACGTGTGTGTTAGGTAGTGGTTGTGTTTGTTAGTGTGTTTGTTAGTGTGTTAGTGACTAACACAACCACTGACACACTCACTGCGAGGACCTTCCACTGACATCATTATTAATGCCGCTAATTATGTGTGCTATGCTACACCTTAACCTAACACTAACCTAAACCCTAAATTAAAAGGAAATGTTGGGCTATGTTATTATTTCATAAAAGCTGCAGTTTTTGTAAAAAAATAAATAAATAAATAAATAAAATAAATAAAATAATGAATAAATAAACAAATAAATAAGACTAGTTTTCCTCGTGAGGACCAGCCAAATGTCCCCACAAGGTCAAAACTATCAGATTTACCCTTTCCTTGTCGGGACGTTTTGTTCCTCATTTAGACACACACACACACACACACACACAGAGAGAGAGAGAGAGAGAGAGAGAGAGAGAAAAGCAGGGCGGAGAGGGAGGACTAATGCATTCAGTGTGCCGTATTTGAAAGAAAAGTCAATATCTAGAGATATGAATTTACATCCATATTATTCTGGGTTTGACGTTATATGTGTGAATAAAATAAAGAAAGGAAGAAATGTCTTAAACTTCATCAGATTTTCAGTGAACTATAAAACAAAACTTCATTCTGCAGAGAAAATCATTTCTATACTCTCACCACAGGGGGACTCGGATATTGTCATGGCTGATAAAATGACACTATGATTTTGTCATTTAGAAAAAGGAAGGTTTTACTCAAAACACACACACACACATCTGATGTGAGACGTATCATCTAGTATCTACCTGATAGCATTTTGGACAAATTAACCAAATAATGTCCATTTTAACAGAATAAGACGCCTGACATATGATTATATATTTATTAATTCTACATTTCAGTAAAATAAGCGAAAACAGTTGAAAAACATTGCGAACGACAATTTTAAATTTCCACTCAAAAAGCAGGAAACTTTCCTCATATGAACTTTTTTTTTTTAAAAAAAAAACAACAACAAAAAACTATTTCGGTCAAAAACTTGTTACTGACACTCCTAAAAAAAATTTTTTTTTAAAAAAGTCCCATAAATGCAAACTAATTTAGTTAATGCTTTACCCTGGTCAGGATCATTGTGGGTCAGAAGACTATCCTGGGAACACTGGGTGCATGACAGGAATATGCTCTGGATGGGATACCAGTGCATCATGGGTAACCATGTATCTCCCAGTATCCAGGAACCATATTTTTCATGTACTGACCATCTCATGTTTCCTTGGTGTGTATACTGTGATTGTGCAAGTCTTCTTTGCCTTATTCACCTCCTTTCATGTTCCAGACTATTGAACTCTTTTAGACAAACCTGACTTGTGCAGTTTATTATCATTGGTCTGTTTTGTACTGAAGGTTTATTCTTTCTTCTTATAGTGATGGAAGATAAAAGGGACAACCTCATTTGCAGACCCTAAATTTGTGTCCTGTGTCAATGGAGCTACAACTGGAATCAAACTTTCTGCACATGGTTGGGGTTAAAATGTGAATTGTGTACAAGCAAAGGAACCATATCCACTGGGAAATATGAAGATGCACAGTGTAAGTGATGGGTCTGGAGCTGTTTTGCGTAGCTCATATAAGTGTAGTTACACCTGAAACCCCCTCTACATTGTCCATTAGTGGAAAAACTCCAACAGGACCACTACTGTTCAGATATTCTTTAGCTGGTGGATCGTTCTCAGTGCAGCAGTAACCTTAACATGGTAGTACATGTTTTGCTGGTACATGCAGCAGAATTTCAGAATTTTTTAAAACACTATATGTATGTTTACTGATCATTTTAGTAGTTTAATCAACCTTCTTGTTGTGTAGCTAGAAACCACAGCTCATCATTTCCACACACAGTGTCTTAACAGTCCTTCATGGGTGACCTAGTGATACTGACAGATAGGCAGTTCTCAGCTCAGTAGTGACAATGATATGCTGATAAACTGGTACCAATGTCTTTGCTCTTTTGAGAATGATCTACCATACTAATATCTGGTCAGTGCTGGTCTTATGAATCCATGGATAGACAGGATTGAGTGGAGCTGATGAGCTGTGCATAACACCGCATAGGTACCAGGCAGTGATCTGGAAGCTCAATTGGGAAAAATGTATATAATGATTATATATCAAAAGTAATAGTATATTACGCTTGCTTTTTCTTCTTCTTATGCCACACTATAGTAGAGTTTAGGTCAAGAGCGCCCTCTAGTGATTGAGCAGTGGTGCTGCTTTTAATAGAGGTGTCTAATGATTTGTCCAGATTGACCAAACCTAACTATTGTACCATTTACAGGTGTTTGTAAAACAATACCTCAAGTATTTTTCGCTATTTTTTGTCTACTTTATTATAGTAAAGTTATCAGAAAATCTCTCCAGCACAAAACTATACGTAGCATATTTGGATAGTCTATCCACTTATTAAGAAAATCCTCCACCATGAAAAATATTTGGGCTGGGGGTGGGGATCCTTGGTTGGAGGTCTCGATAGGTGAGGTTTATCTGAATCTGGGTTTGGTGGCGATTTAAAATTTTCGCTTCACATGTCAGAAACTCTCAAACGCAGCTGAGACAAAATAAACAGGGAGACTATGTCCCAATATTACTGTTTCATACTACTATATTAATTAGTATGTGAGAATGTCACATTCTGTTTGAAAGTCAAAATCAAATAATTAACAATTCTTTGAAAAAGTAACACTTTTCAGATGTTTGTAAGTATGCATGTATGTATGGATGTAAAATCAGGGTTTCCCCTGTGCTACTGTTGCTAAGGGGTGTGACCTGTTGCCTTGGTGACCATGGCATAGTAATGGATTTTTCACCATAAGCATTGGTGAGGCATAAATGCATACATAGATACTGTTTAAGAACAGAGAGTAATGTTTTTGCTGTAGATACAGGGATAAAAGTTTTTGTGTGTGTGGTTTTTTTTTTTTTTTTTTTTTTTTTTTTTTTTTTTAAAGTGAAGAGAGAACTGGCGTTTTTGTGAAAGCTGAACCTTTATTATATTAGCACATTATATGCTAGATTCTGTGGCTTGCATATTTGCATATTTGTTTTATCAAAACCAACAAGTGTATATCTGTAACAGTAACTTGAAAACTTAACTAATGTATAAAAACATAAAATAAACCATAAAAAGATAGAGCATTCAGTGTGTACTAAAGCTATCCTTCATCTTACAGGCACTTGAGCTGAAATTTTATCACATCATTGACCTCTAGTCATGTATATAACCTTTCAACACTTTTTAAACCCAGCTTTCCTCTGGATAAAAAAAAAAAAAAACAAAAAACAATGAATATAAACAGTACCTTTCTGTACAGTACAAACATTAAAAAACAGGACCTTTAAAATAAATTACGAGGTTCCTGGAACAATCCTTCTATAATACAAAAAAATGTAAAACTGATCAGTGCATGGTTTTAACAGTCTATATAACAAATGCACTTGGTGTGAGTGTACAGGTTGCTCCTCCTGCTCGATGAGCAGAGGTGAAATGATAGTTATTTCCACTAATGTAGCTCAGAACATGCAGCATTTTCTTTCATTCTTATTTTTACAGTTTGTTCGTTCCAGCATATGAAGTAACTTCCTCACAAACCCCACACATGGGCTGTAACGACAGGTAGAAAAGAGACTCAAAAAACACACAAGATCCAGCCTTAATTCAGAAGCAGTCTGTTTATCCTTTGAGAAGGAAGAGACTGAAGCTTCTTAACAGCTAAAGACTACGAATTAGATAATCCCAGCAGCCGAACCCTGGCTCACACTTTGCTCTCGGAGGGAAGATCGCTGAGGGCCGTGACGATGTCACTGAAGGACACTCTGTCTTTGGGACTGGAGGTCCAGCAGCGTAGCATCAGCTTGTAGATGCGAGACGGACAGCCATGTGGAGGCGACAGCTTCAGCTTCCCTTCCTGAAGATCTGGAGTATACAGTGAAGCAAACAGCTTTTAACAGAGTCATCATTTAAACAAAACACTAAAGGTGAGTATGTAGCTGTTCCCAAATCCATCAGCAGTTCACTTCCCTGCTTCACACAAATCATTTCTCTGCTTGGTCAAAATATTGTAGTTAAAATTAAATTCAGTAAGCAGGTGTTATCCGAAGTGACAATGGCAGAATACAGTTATCTAAACGATCAGAGGTTGTTTTTTGCTTGATGTTTCAGGTGAGAGAATTGTGAAATATACTGTGTACATAAGGAATAAATCACTTCGGGGCATGCTGTTATAAGATAAATAATCAACACTGGGGTAGTGTGATGCTGTTACCATGCTGAAGTTGATTATTTTCTAATAATAGCATAAACTGAAGTGGTTTATTCCTCTTATAATACAACAATTTACCAACAACTGCACATTTTCTTTCTTTAAAGAACAACACGATGTTCTTTTTATCCATTTATAGGTACATTTAATGTTGTGGAACATCCAGAAGACAAATTAGTTACTGCTATTGCTTACGTTATAACAGCCATAAACAGAAACAGGTATTCCCTTACCAGAATTTTTTCTCTCTCTTCGAGTTAATGAGTCAAAAATGAGACAGTTCATCATGTAATTAACTGGAAAGCACAAATTCCGCCGTTATGAAGACTTTCCCATGGTTGAAAACTGACTGACACCCGAGACTCCTTCCATACATTATAAAAATTTTTTAAAAATCTCTTTGCAGAAAGCTTCACCATAGCAACGTTTTTCTTATTTGTAAATAACAGCACTTATTCTTAAAATCCATTTATCATTACTCTTAGATTTTGTGCCGAGTCTGACTTATACATACCTGTGAATTGTAGCTGTTACTATAGAAACAACACCAGACTAGAATTAATATAAACCTGTGATTTGAGTGACAGCTAGCACTACTGTCAGAAATGCTGTTACAGCAGTAGCTTGTTGCAACTTGGGGTTCATTGTCTTGTCCAAGGACACTTCAGCATGTGGAGTCACATGGGCTGGGAATCGAACCGCCAACCCTACGATTAGTGGACAACCCGCTCTACCACCTGAGCCACAGCCGCCCGTAATGTAAATGTTAATGTATAAAGAGGCTCTGAAGACATAACACAGACCATGCCACACCTTGTTGGTGTAGTTCCTGTGGCAATAACATTTCTTCTTCTTGTTTTTTTTTTTTTTTTAATCTCTTACCTTCCAGGACCTTGTCATCAGCAAGGTCAACATAAGGCAGCTCTCCGAAGCTGAAAACCTCCCACATGAGCACACCAAAAGACCACACATCCGTCTTAGTGGAGAAATCATCCTCGAACACAGACTCTGATGGAAGCCAGCGCAGGGGGATCCAGGCCTGACGGTAATGGTAATACTCACTACACACAAACACACAGATACACACAGTAAGTCTTTGGTCATATGCCAGATAAAGCACGTAGAATAATATTCAAAATATTCAATATTCAATATAATTTTGGGTAATTAAGATCTACAGATGTGTGTATGTGCACGCTTTCTGCAGCTGCAGGCACACAATAAACTTTATTTATATAACACCACCACACCATTCACAAAAAGTGAATCAGAATCAATGAATAAAAATGTGAACTCATGAATGCAGCTGTCTGTCTTTTCTTATTATGCCACTGATGAGACATCGAGCTATTTATACACATCCGATTTGATATCGAATATCACCACCACTATGTATATGTGTACACATGTAATTCTGATCTGCTGGTGTGTGCATGTGCACCTGTTGTAGACGTCTTTGCTGAGGCCCAGCGCAGACACTTTGACCTGCCTCTTGGCACTAATGAGGCAGTTGCGTGCAGCCAGGTCCCTGTGGACAAAGCGCTGATTGGAGAGGTGCTCCATCCCTCGAGCAACCTGCAGACACACTGACACCTGGGAAGAGACACGAGAAAAGAAACCCAGTGTGTGCGTTTCTGTATGCTCATAATCAAATATTTCAACAAGCAGCGGGTATGAACAAGTTTACTGTTCCGTACGTATAGTATATTTGTGTGTTTATGTCACTAGTTTTACCTTCTGCTTGGTGCTCAGTGGGTGCACTTTCACTTTCTCATCTTTACTTTTGGAGATTTTTAGGTATTGTTTCAGGTCACCCTGTGGAAGAGAGAACAGGATTAGATCTGCCCTAAGAATAAAATTAAATGCACATAAATTCAGTTCACAGTGCACTTTTTTTTTTTGGTATAATACTAAAAGATGTGTTTAAACAAACAACAGAAGTAGCTAAAAAAATAAAATAAATGAATTATAAGCCCAAAAATAGTGCTTTATTTCCCCCCATAATTTAGTTAGCATGTCTTGGGATCATTTTGAAATTTTGCTTTCTCTAGTCGTTTGATTTTATGTCTATTTTACTCTGATTAAAATAACAAAAATAATTCAATAAATACATTTAAAACAATCTCAAACAGATCATTTACAACAAAATATTGCCGGACACGTAAATAAGGTTTCCAGAGCGTTTGTAAGGTTTTGAATTTGGATGGTTTACTGTTCTAGCTTCAAAGGCTTTCTGAAAGGGAAACCCTGTGGGTTCTACACTGACCTTCCTTACAAACAACTGTTCGAAATAGGAAACTGTTCCTTGTAGCATGTACAATGTCACATTTGAAGTGATGTTCATATAACAAAAAGGGTCTCTATTCAATTGTGTTATTTATCTGTACTTTCAGAAATAAAAGCTTTACATTTGAAAAAGTCCATCAGCGATCCCATGCTGCACTCTTTCTGCATTTCTGCTGTCTGACCCTACTTAGAGAGTTAACCATGTATTTTCAGCAACAAGCAACATTTGACTCAAGGTTTTCTGAACTGTCTGCAAAGGAGTTGTTAGATGCTGTAAAGTGACAAATCCAAACTACGGCTTGAAGGATTCCTTGAACAGTTCTATGATGCGTGTGGTCCGGTGTTTCTTCAGTTCCCCACCCACAACCCTAGGTCCTGCCTACCATTACTTCACATTTATGTGGTTGTTACACACGCATCAGAGACAAACTACAGTACAAGCAACACAAGCGACTTGTTACTGTTTTATTTCTTAACCTGCAAAAACTAACATTTCAGTGTTCTTTGTCAGCAACGGCTAAAATTAAAACTTACACTTACAAAAAAAAACGTTTTATCATGGCATATTTTAAAAATAATTTTGTTGACTAGATTAATGACACAAAGACTAGATAAAGACATGTCTTAATTTGATTTGTGTTTAATTCGAGTATGACTTTAATCGGATTAAGGTAATAAAAATTGCTGTTTACATGGTAGTTTCTTAATTTCTGGTTAATATCGGATTATTGTTGTCCATGTGAACATACTGACTGAGGCATGGAGGAAGAGGAATGACTCACCATATCAGCGTACTCCAGGATCATGTAGAATGGCTCTGCTTCTCGGCACATGCCCAGCAGACGTGTGATGTTCGGGTGGCCGAGTTTAGCGAACATCTCGCATTCCCGTCGAAAATCAGATTGCACCTGCTCATCTCTGGCCTGCAGACTCTTCACCAGAACCGCAGTTTCTTCCTCATCCGCACCGGTATTCACCTTGGCTAAGAGCACCTCGCCAAACTCTCCTTTACCTGAGGAAGGACGTGAGCACACGTGTTACACATGGATGCTTTTTGTCTTTGTCGCTTGGTCACAAAATTTCTCTGCATATCTGAAAGGTTTTCAGGTAATACCCAGAGTTGTGATAGCCTGCAGGCTGGAGCGGGGGAACTGCGGCTTGTCATGAGTGCTGTGGCGCTTGTTGTTCCCAGTAGAAGACATGGTGTTCAGTGGCATATCCTCCTGAATCTCAGCTGTGGTTTGGCCGTTCTGCTGCACGGCACCCCCTGTAGGACAAATCAGGAAACTTATGATTATAGACCATGACAAATCATCCAATTTAAAATGCCTACATAATTTTAGTTCACGTCTCTTAATTACAGGATTGCAGACTTTCGAAACTGAATACTTGAACAACTTTTCAACAAGTTTTCAGTGAACTGATTTCATATTCAATTTACATGAAAGACGGACTGAACTTATGTTGAATGCTGCAGAAAGCAATCTATTCTAGGATAAAGTATAGTAATTAATAAGAAAGAGTGCATGCAAACTTTTCTAGTAATTACATTTTAACTAAAACAATTCACTTTTTACAAAAAAAATTAACAAAATCTTGTATATATTTAAAAATAAAAATAATAATAAAATAAAATTCCGAAACTACAGAGGTCCAGAACTCAGCGTCCTCACAGCTAGATATGGCCATATTTTGGAGGACCTTCCATTGATATAATGATTACTGTAGCTAATTAATGCTACAGTGCTGTGAAAAAGTATTCAATAATGTTTATAGCTGGAGTCACTTCTCTACCAGAGCACTTCATTGGTGTTCATTTCTTTTTTTAAATGTCATCTTTCAAGCAGACTTAGGAGATATTACAAATTTCATCACAGCTTAATATTTGAGATGTATTTTTGTTCAAATACAGTGCTGTGAAAAAGTATTTGCCCCATTTCTTCTGTTTTTGTGTATATCTCATACTAAATTGTTTCAGAAATTAAAATAAAATCTAAAATAAAACAAAAGCAACTGAGTAAACACAAAATACAGTTTTTAAATGATAATGTTATTTACTGAAGCAAAAAAGTTATCCAATACCAACTGGG
>JANDJT010000002.1:19134177-19155329 GCA_024331685.1 Stegophilus panzeri | reverse complement strand
ACAAAAAAAAAAAAAAAAAAAAAAAAAAAAAAGCACTCTCCAGTCAGATTATGCTTCATTGGAAAATGACAGGCGTCTCTAAACTTTAATCCGTGGCTTCTCTGCACGCTTTCCCCCCCCTGTGGAGTGGATCCTTCATTCATCCAGACATAGCTCATGGACACATAAAGACACCAGTCAGTCCCACTCCAGAAGGCATGGCCCATGCTGGGACAGAGCCAGTGTGTGAGGCGAATGGGAAATGAAGGCGTGAGTTCCCACAGAGTGGGGCAAAGCACTTTCAATAAGCATGAGTACAGAAATAATCAGGAGTCCTTCTTCACTTTTAGGCTTAGGGATTGGGGGGGTGGGGGGTGGGGGGTCGGTGCTTAGTGGGAGTGAAGGATCAGCCAGCCAAGGAACTTCATGCCTGATTTACACTTGAGAAGGAAGGCATTAGCAAACATCACAGTCATAGCCTGTCTGAAAGGTTCCAAGTCATGAACCGAATTCATTTGAAATGAAAAGATGCGATTTTAAGGGAACCTATAGCTCCATTTTCTTTTTTGGAACTGAACTAATATGAATGGATAAAAGTATAAAGCAACAGTTTTGCTTGCATTTGCAAGTAAAAAAAAAAAAAGAAGCCCTATCTTAGATGTCATCCTATTTATCACTACGACCAAGATCTCAGCCTCAAACCATCTTCATGATCTTGAAAGGTGCAATCTGATCGGCTCTCGTACTTAATCTCATTCTTTGCCACGCTTACGTTGCGTTCAATACAAGGTTGTACCTTGTAATTCCCCACCTCTAAATCAGTAAATGCCACAGAAAATGCCCCCTCAACTTGGGGTATATCAACCTTCAACACGTCAACTACTCGACTACTCAACTACTTCCCTGCTTCTGTTAGACTGTTGCTGCTGCACTGCAATTGCATTGATGCTGCATGAATGTTTAAGGTTCACTATAGTAGAACAGTATCAATAGCCACTTGGGCCTGTAACTGTGAAAGTGCAGTTAAAGTAGGTTCTTCTGAGCTTTACATGCTTTGACAGACCAAACAAAAGACACACTTGGTTATCGGTAAAATCCACCATCGGTCGACCTCTAATAACTATACACGAAATCCAAATTTCAGTTCATACACCAGATCTTAAAGATTTTTGGCACACTTCCAGGTCATACTTGATGCTCACTGCAGCTATTGACGTTTTTCATACATTATTTTATGCTGTCTGTTGAATGTACTGTTCGATATCCAGGTAGGTATTATTTGTCTCAAACAATACATGATCATATGTTGTACTATTATCCCCCTATTGAATTTGGCAAATAAATAAGATAAATAAATTTATATTTTAGTACAATAAGCATTAAAATGTATACAGCAAGAGGAACCATTTTCTGTATTCCAGTGTGTGGCTATGTGGTTTTCTTTTGTTTCTAGTTCTACCACCTTAAAAATAAATAAATAAAAGTGTACAATTAATAAGTACTGTACAAAGTCGGCAGTCTATTGTTAAGAAACTAACTAGAGACATTGTGACTCATCACAAACCATAAATGCTGAAAGGACACATCAACAATTCTCTTCCAAGTATAAATTAGGCTTAGTTGCCAGGAGAAGTGGATTAAACACTTTGCTCGATCATGAACACTTTATAAACACAATGTTCTAAACTCGAGTGAAGCTGAATACTGAGAGTCTGTGTTCTTTTAATGAGATTATAGAATGACCTTGTTTGGAGATGATGTTTAAGGGTGGGGGGGTTCTCTAGCTGTAAGATGGACTGGAAAGACTGAAGGAATCTGTAGAGGCCAAGAAGGGCTGCACCTGGCTGGCCTGAGACAAGCTTTTTTGTTTTTAATTCAGCCTGAAATGATGTCAACACCACGTCTACCTGTCCTGCATACTGAGACACAAGGAAGAATGTAGGCACTGAGGGAGAGACAGATGGACTCCATTGCCTGCTTTTATACTCACCTGGGTCTTTCATTTTCCCCCACACCTGCATATATGTGTGTGAATGTGTTCACTGGATCATGCATTCCATTATCCATTATGCCATGAAGTCAAGTGCAAAAGTTTGTGTACTCGTAGCAAAAAAAGCAGGTAAAGGAATTTAATTTATATCAACGAGACATTTAGTGTTAGGAGTCTAGGGTTAGATTTCCATGTTCCTTTTTCCATTCCAAACCCATGATGGATGTAAACTTCAACTTGCACTTAATGGCATCTCTAAATTTTTTTGGGGGCTGACTAGAGTTTACTGTTTGTAGCACATAGCGGACACAACCCACCACAGCCCTGTTACTGAGGCCCTGTTTACACTAGTGCGTTTTGGTTTTAAAATGAAAACGACCCTCGTCCACACTGGCGTTTCCGCTGTGCTTCAGAAACGATCTCCGTCCACACTACACGACCGTCTACGCATGTCACATGACCATTCATGCACATTGGGCATGCGCATACAAGTGTAAACAGGAAGTTGGTTGCTAGTCACCGGCAGGTACAACAATGAGCATGATGGCGAGGAAACGCAAGGACGTCTTTTTTAAACATCGGGTTTATTACTTTCTAGTCATTCTATTTTCCTTGTCATGTTTTTCTTTATAAATATGGATAATCAAGGCTAGCATGTATGCTAGTGGTGGCTCAGTGGTTAAAGGTGCAGGGTTAATGCTTAGAAGGTCAGGAGTTCAAGCCCCAGCACTGCCAAGCTACCACTGTTGGGCCCTTGAGTAAGGCCCTTAAGGCTCAACTGCTCAGTTGTATAAATGAGATAAATTTAAGTCGCTCCGTATTAGGGCGTAATAAATGTAATGTAATGTAGTGTGTACTTAATAAAACTCTATACAAATTCAAATAATTCACTTTATTTGTAGCATTAGTACACTGGCACATTACAGTGAAAATATAAACGATACATCATTCAGATGCATAGGCCACATACGCAGTCATACACTTGTTATGAAATAAAACAATAAGGGATATTGTTTCTCTTTAATGTTGGCTGCTCAAATGTCTTATGGTCAAGAAACCTCGTCACCACGCCTCTCACTCGTTTGATCTATAACCAAAACCAGCGGTCCATGTGGACTTATGCCGCTTGAAATGAGATTTGTTGCCGATTTCTCTAATCATAGTTTGCCTCTTGTGCATGTAGGCAGCTGCAGTATTATTAAATACAGAAATTCAGTCTCCGTGGTGTTGAGTATATGATCAAGGTAGCGTAATGGTCATACGGTAGAGGCCTGAAGAATCAGGGAATGATACGCAATGATCCAGAAGAGCCAATCAGTGGGCGAATGTGAGCGAAGCCACGCCTTCGTTTTCAAAAGTCTTCGTTTTGGTCTGTTTACAGTGAAACGCGAGCCCGGAGTTTTCAAACTGAAACGGGGTCTTCTGCATTTCCAAAAGTCTCCGTTTCAAAACGCCGGAGCAGTGTAGACAACAGTAACAAAAGTTATGTGTTTTAAAACGAAAATGCACTAGTGTAAACAGGACCTGAAGATGACAGATTGACGAATGAATGAAGTTTACTGTGCATCTCCATTCTTGAAAGCTCATTTTCTTCCATAAACACAAGGTTTTAAAAGCACGTCCCCATACATGTTGCATTTTAACAGATTATCAAAACCACTTAATCAAAACACACCCAGTTTCGTACAGAAACATAACTACCCCATTCAACCACAAGAAAACCTGTTATCTCAGGATTCAATCACAAACACCAGGCCCTTGTTTTGACTGTTCCTACAATATGGGATCTTCGTAGACCAACCCCTGCAAGTACCCTCCACGTTTAACAGAGGTGTTTCTCCCTGAATGTGGGAAAGCCCACTTAACAAGAGTAGATCCTCTTCAACTGTAACGAATCCGCTCTGTTCTGAAGCGTCTTATTTTGAAGTATCTTTCATC
This sequence comes from Stegophilus panzeri, assembly GCA_024331685.1. Classification (NCBI taxonomy): domain Eukaryota; kingdom Metazoa; phylum Chordata; class Actinopteri; order Siluriformes; family Trichomycteridae; genus Stegophilus; species Stegophilus panzeri. The sequence goes on along the minus strand of JANDJT010000002.1, from coordinate 19,151,422 downwards.
AAGCCAAAAAAAGAAAGTAAGAACCCAACTCAGTTCTCAAATTGCCATATTGAAATTCACATGACAAGCATTTGAGCTCTGTTTGACCCTCCTACCTCAAAATACCATTTCCTCCATTTCCATCAAGATGTCAAACATGACCAAACCTGAACACAAAGAGACGACAGGGGAAAACCAGCCACAAATGTGGCTCCAAAAATAAACCACGGGTATTTTTTTAAATTCTTTTCCTGACTACACAGGGGTTAGTGTTGAGCAGGCATCCCAACATTGTTTTTCCCAGTCTTCGACAGGAAAAAAAAACCAAACAAACAAAAAGATCTGGTGATCTGCACCAGCAGAGTGCAGATCGAGTCTGTTTGCTCCCTGTGGAGGGGACGCACGGCCTTACTGTACAGCATGCCATTCATATATTCAACCAAACCAATGTGATATACACGAAACAAGAGTGACATGACTAACACAGCCACTTAATGACCAGACCAAACACAGAAGTAAACAGAAAACACTATCAAGTTCCTCAACTCAGCTTTTTAATCATGTTGCCATTATACATTGTGTAATTTATTTGGTGGTCAGCAACTGGCTCTCAGCCTTTTTGTAGTTCTGACCAGAACAAGATTGAAATAGAGCCTACAAACTTTAAACCTCCAGTTTCTGCACAAGCCTGTATGAGAGCTGCTCTCCAAACCCCTTCCTGGATTCCTGTAGAGGGGCTCAAGGGCTCAGCACAAAGATGGCATTCACACAGTTTCTGATGAACAGGCAGAAAGAGGGACCTTACCTGGCTCAAACTAGTGGGCACATGTGTATGTAGAAATTGTAGATTTGCCTAGATCTGATTTTTCTTTTAGTACTGGCCAATACACAATTCTGATTCAATACCGGTATGCTCTTGTGAGCCAGAATGATTGCAGAATGATTTTCCCATTGATCTGTTATCTGATCAATTATCCAGTCAGATAATCATGTGCCAGCAGAGCAATGCATAAAATCATGCAGATAAAGTTCAAGAGCGTCAGTTAATTTTCACATCAAAAGTGTGATCTCAGTGACTTTGACTGTGGCATGGTTGTTGGTGCCAGACAGGATTGTCTGAATATATGAAAATCTGCTGTTCTCCTGGGATTTTCACACACAACAGAGGTTTCCAGTTAGTGGCAAAAACACCTTGGGAATGGTCAGAGGAAAATGGCGAGACTGGTTCAAGCTGAAAGTAAGACTCAAATAACCACTCTTTTCTGGTGAGCAGAAAATGCATCTGCGAAGGCACAACACATCAAGCCTTGAGGTGGATGAGCTACAACAGCAGAATATCATATCGGGTTTCACTTCTATCAGGAATCTGAGGTGACCGTTGGCACAGGTCACCAAAACTGGACAGATGAAAATGGAAAAACTGTTTAAATTCACCTGTCCAGATTGAATAGGTTTTTTTTTAGATTATTAGAATTTTTGGTTGCAATTTGATTAGAAGAGTATATTATGACAACTTATTATAATAATCATAAAATACATCATCATCGCTCCTGCTCTGATGTCAGGTTGACCAAATTCAGACTAAGCAGATGAATTTTCAAAATGTAATATGTCCTGCCCAGTCAAACAGTAATCATCAACAGTGGGAATCCTTTGCTTACCCCTTAGAGGGTCGTTAGACAAAACCTGGAGTGCCAAGCTCAAACGAAAACTCCCTCAGGTCTCACTCACCATTATGCTGTTCCTACACAAAGAACTGCTTTCATGCTGGGAGGTAAACATCCCTGGGTTGAGATTTTTAAAAGCATGGCTGTAGTTCAGTGTAGACCCACCTTATAGCTGGTATGAAAAAGCATTGATGACCTCCAACATAGCCACGACAGAATAGAAAAGCACCAAAGCTCATTTACATACGACTACTCGTCTCCCGAGGCCAGACATAATCTCTAACGAATGTCTGGAGACCGTAGTAAGAAAGTTTAGCTTAAGGGGGTCGGAAAGTAGTGTGGAGTAAACGCCACTTTAAATTACTAGGCCAATCAAATGCCTCAGGAAGGCAAAGGTCAAATTAGAGCTAGCGACTGAAAAAGTTGCCCTTGTCAGCACTGTGCATCCAACATCAAGAATACAGTATTGTTACTATATTAAAAAAAACATATTAGAAGAAACACATTAATATTAACCTGGGATTTTAAATACGGCAGCACTACTATGAAGGCTGCAGTTAGAGAAAATTAAAATCAACACCTTCTGACCAATCAGAATATGAGAATTCAATAGAGCTGTTGTATGAATAACACATAACCTCTTTAAAGTGTAAAAGAAGTGAAAAAATGAGAAAAGTCGCCTGAAATTAAAACTTTTTTTTTATTGAAGCATTATAAAAGTAAACAGATGATAAAATTGTGCTAATGTAAAAAAAAAAAAAAAAATTGTACAAATTGCAGCATTGCTGTTAACCAAAAATCATGTTTTGTAGCGCAGAAACTATGGTCGATACAGAACATCTAGCCATGCTCCTGACTCCTCCCATCATCTATCCATCTTCTTGTTTTTAATCTTAAATCTGAGACACCCGAATCTGGATCATGCCTCCACTTTAAACACACAGGCTGGAGAAGATTCGTGTGTGTGTATAGACATGAATCTACTGATTTATGTGTGTAAAAAAGATCCTATAAAACAGATATCCAACTTTTCTGCAATAGAAAGATGACCCGATGGTCACACATATGGTGACATGTTTTAATAAACTTTAAAATGATGGGTTTATATTGTCTTTAACTGTAATTTCATACAGTCACCATTCATTTTGGTGCCCACAGTGAGGTTAAGTCAAGAGCAGTGAAGGGATGACTGCTTGGGAACAACGATGCATTAAGGGGTTCATATTTAACACTGAGACCCTACTGATGAATACCACCTGCTTGAGACCATAAGCTTGTGAGCGAGGTATTCCGGTTAAGACTTCAATAGGTTGAGACCACATGCAGGGTTTTAACCGCTTCCTCATTTCCTTTTTTTTCCCCCCCCCGACTTACTATTTTTAAGGTCAGTAACTATGAACCATGAACATAGAAAACATGAAAAGTGATCTGAATGACAGTCTATGACGTATGGAATTTTATTTTAATCATACAGAGCTTTTATTCTTTATTTGTCAACACATATAAAGGAAATGTTTTAGATTTGTCTCATTTCAGCCTTTTCCGTGCCTTTCTGCTGTCCTTATGTAAGACTATGTATGCGTCTGCACTACTACCATGCTTGGTGTCCATATCTGTTAGTTGCCTAGCAACAGTGCTGAACATGAACCACAAGCATATAGTGTGTTGGCCTTCCCATCTCATGAGCATGAATGAAGTTCAATATGAACACACCATTACACTGACTATGGAACATTCCTAATTTTCCAAAACAATTTGTGAATGACTATATAGTTCTGGAGAATTGTGCTTTTAAATTCCATCCTTTTCCTGAATTTCAAGGCCTGTAACAAGAACCAGGCACAAGACAGTGTAGAAAAAAAATGCATGAACTTAGTTGTGTACTGAATACATTTGGTATAAATGTTTGGTTTTGTGTTATTACTGGACAAACAGTATGTTATAAAGGAAGGTTAGCAACCGTTGCCAGTATAAAGTGAACAAAATGTTGTTTTAGCCTGTACATGAAAAGATGACCTACAAAACAGCATGGCCATAAAAATATTTCATGCTTACACAGACCCAAGAGTCCAGAAGACCCAAAAAAAACTTATCTTGCCCACTTAGTCAACATACCATCAGAGGAATTTGTGGCCAACTAAGTCAGCAGCAAATGTGTGGCAGACTTGGCCAACACCTAATAACGAACTTATGATATCCAGCTGTTGGCCTCAATGAGGGTAACTCAACACACAGACTTGACAGCCCGACAATGGCCCAACAACAGTTTCTGCCCCAGTCAATGATATTTTCAGGGCACCCCATTGTCTGCCAAGCAGTGGGGACCCATCTTAGGCAGGAAGTGGCCTGTTTTGGCAGCTGTTCCCCCATCAGAGAAGTCATATTCACATGGACATGGCTAAACAGGTGTATCTCTACATGCCTTGGACATGCATATCAAGCTCCAGAGACAATAGAGCAGGGATGTCCTCTTGGGATCAATCGTAAAAAAAAAAAAAAGAAAAAGAAAAAGAAAAAAAAAAGGGAGCTGCCAGGCACGACAGAAGGGTAACACGATAGCTCGGGGGGAAGCGTACTGATTAAAGAAAGTAAATCCTCTCTGATTACAGTCATGTCAAGTACGAGAACATTTCAAGTCATGGTGTTATTTTATTAAGGCTTTGTGATAGCGTAGGTAGGAGGAATAAAGCTTATGTGACCTGATGGTCACCTCTAATTCCACACACCTGCACCCATGACGTGTGTGTGTGTGTGTGTGTGTGTGTGATATATATATATATATATATCTTCAGCAAAGGTCATCAAAAGGCCAGAACTTATGAGCCATGTATGGAGACCACAGATGCGGAAAAGGACCGTCAATAGTTCGTGGCAAAAACAACCTTTGGTGGTCTGTATCAGACATTCAGTAGTCGAATATTGTAGCATTAGGCAAAATTTCACAAATAACATTTTTGATAAAATGCAAAAAGATCCACATTCGAATGTTTTAGATCCACTTTTAGTCACCTGTAAGTCTATTGAAACATGCATTTCCTAAACTGTTTTTGGCTGAATAACCTTTATTGCTTCATGTAAGTAAAAGGGATCTGAAAAATGACATGTCTTTAATGTATTAAAAAAAAAACCGGGCTGATTATCATTATGCAGGTTCAGAAACGCCATGATGTTATACCCCATGTAGTGAGCATGTACAGTGAGTAGGAAGTCTTCTAGAGATTCAGCGTTGTCGTCAAGAGCGCAGATTTTTACATGGATCTTGGGTAGCACGAAGTGCAAAGTTACTACTTTTTATAAAATTATGATGTTGCCTCCTTTCTTGTCATTTCTTGTGAAAAAACACCACCACCTTTTCACCTTGTTAATTAAGATTCCAATTAAAAAGCTCACTCCTAAAACTGTTGTGTGCCGAGTCTGCTACGTGAAAATATTATCACAGTATTATGATGACTGGTCAAGTGGTCCTCCGACCTTCCTTCCTTTTGTCCTAGCAGTTCCTTCTTTGTTCTTGTGCCCACCTGTGAGCTACAGATCCATCATCATGTGCCAAAAAATATCCTGTGGCCTTAAGTGTGCATGTCACCGTACAAACAAGAGCGGCAGATGGATCGACTTGCGCTAGGGTGACGAGACAAAGAGATTCCTTTTTTCCTTCGTCTTCCCCCTTCAGCAAAGGCCACTGTCAAGGGTACAGCCTCCACAACACGACATGGCACGATCTACCAGATTCCCAAGCAACAACTTCTATTCACACGCCGTCCTGGAAGGTCAAACTATACCTCAACACTGGTGGAAACCCTACACCGTGCATTATTTGCTGAATGAATGGGGAGCAAAAAAGGGGGGAAAAAAAGCACAAGCCTCTTCGTGTTTATAGTACACAGTCTATAAGAGCAATTGGGGGAGGAGAGCTCTCCGTGGGGTCCATGCCAGCAGGGTCCTGGGAATGGGCAAGTTTATAGTTCTGCTACAGGCTATGAGAGGAGCTTGTTTTCTGGCTGAGGCTCAGAAATCAATATTCTTCCTACAGGGATTCAAGACCATGCCTCTGTCTCACCTTCAGCCACCCAACCCCGCACCCTCATTTGTTTCCTCATAGTTAGACTCATAGTGAGAACAAATGCAGCATGCCTATGGAGCTCATCTAATTTGGCTAATCTGATCCAAACTCATGGCTACACAAAGATCTAAGCCAGCTACAGTATGAGCAGGTGTTTATGGGTTCTGTTCACACCACGCACCCTGCAGGACGTCCACACACACCTCTGCCATGGCCGTCCCTCTTCACACTGTGAAAGATGTTATTGGAATGTGGTGTAATTAACTGCTTCTCAAGGCTTGTGGTGAGAAGAGGATATCTCCACCCCGGCTTCCCTCTCAAAAACCACACAAGCATACACGTATATAATATTGGTGTTGGCACCAAACAAGCCCAGTGACACCTAAATCTCAGACAAGAAAATTCATTCTTGAAGAGCAACCAGCGTCAAGTCATTCAAAAGTATGACAAAAACTTTATATAAAATGTTCTTATGGCATTATCATATCAGAGTTTAAAATACTGCTTGTTTATCAGTGTCCGAAAAAGCTGTGAAATTGCTTTAGGCGTTAAAAGTTACCTAACATGACATTATAAAATAAGTTGCCTGACAAGCCAAACCACATCACTGTATTCAACACTAGCTAGGGTTTACCTGTGTAAACGCAGCTATAAGTTACATTTATTGTGCAGTCTAGGCTTTTCAATTCATACTGGATATGACTCGCATAGGAAACGGATGGAATATATTAGGTGTGCCTTCTGCATACTTTTAACATTCGTGAACAGATATTCGGTTAACCACTAGGAGAGGTGGAAAAGCATATTCCATGTGGCATAAACATGTAATAAAAACATTCCTGTCGACTTTCGCAGCAAACGTGTTTACAGACACAATACAGACAAATAATGTACACTACAGAGAGAACAAAACATCATCTCAGAATTTCAGCCTGTAGCCCTACTGGTGCTGGTTAAAATTCATTAAAAGTCTGTTACAGTTATAACTGCCACGGAGTTTTAAAGGCTACAACCACTGTCATTTCTGAGATATTTGAAAATTGCATTGGAATAACAAACATTTTGAGATCACAGAGGGAATGGTTATTTATAATAACCTTAAACTCACAAGTGATATTTCCATGTTAGCCTATATTTACTAAACCAATGAATAATACATAAATGAATACTCCACATGAGAGCAGCCTGGTGTAAAATTAAAAGCATCACGGTTGAGATTTGCCAAATGTACTACTTGTAATGCTTTTTGGGTTGTTTTGTTTTTGTTCGTTTTAATGGCGTGACACTAAAAGTTATTAGAAATGTTTTGTTTTAATCATGTTTTTCTGTCCAGCAAGCCACTCCAGCATTCACAAGAGCAAAAAATGGCCATTCTTAAGACCCCCCCCAGCTGGGTGGTGGCAACAGTAATATAGATCAGTGAGGGTCGGTAATGTAATTTGTGAGGGATTTGATTGGCTGGACTCGATTTGAAAAGGATTAAGTATTTATCTTGTAAAAAAACAAACTATGACCTTTGCCCATTCATACTGGATTAAAATCATTAATCTCATCTGTAATTACCTTCCCAGGTAAAACTAATCCAAAAAGTAACCATCCCAAACGGGACTTTTAAACATGGATAGGCAAAGTACAAACATACCCAAATGTCTTATAATGTTGCAATACGAATTCAATTTACTACACATCTGGACTTTTCTTCCATATACCACACTTTTGCACTTATAACCCTCAATGAGAAAAGGAAATACGTTTTATTCACATTTATACATTATCTCATTCTCGTCACAACTCATGCTCATGAATTAACAGGCAGCAGGGGGCATGTTTCAGCTAAAATAATCCACATGCATTCCTTTTATTACATAAAAGCCTATGCTGTGAACGAAGAGTGCTGTAGTGTTTCTAAATAAAATCACCAGCAGGGGGAAAAAAAGGGTGAACATAACACAAAGCATATGAACTTCAATCTAATTGCACTCATAAGTAACAAGAACCACTTGTGCTCATAAAGAGTGCTTTGAATTTTAGCAGCAGTTTCACACACTAAACATACCGGCTCTTATTTTACCTGGTACCATGTACAGTATATCAGAGTGGCTTTCATACCAAAATATACACATTGTCATTAAAAGCATATCTGACCTTTAAAAGCATAAGTAAGAGACTTAAAGAGTGTGGGTTAAATAAACCGCAGTACATGAAAATTGACCTCAACTCTCAAGTCGAATAGAATTACTAAAGAGATGTACAGAATTATGGTTTCGACAAACGTATATTATAAATGTCTGTTAGCAGTTCAGCTTTCTAAAAGTCAGTTTTTGAAAGAAACAAAAAGACAGGTAACTAGTTCAAATGAGCAAATCATTGCACAAATTACATCCGGTAACAAAAAGCCAAATTTTTTACTGTGTCAAATGGAAAGCCTATAAAATCATGACAGTACAAAAATCAGCCAACTGGATCACCAAGAAGGAAACAGCAGTTAAATCAAAGCTCTTTAATGGTGATGGATCACCACAAAAATGACTACGCACTGAAGCATAACCTGAGATAATCACCACAACATCTGGACAATAGACTCCCAAGTGGTGCAACAGAAAAGCATTCGCCCCATCATCAGATCGCAAGTTCAAATCCATATGATGCTACAGCGATCGGTGGCCGGGAACCATGGGAGCAAAATTAGCCGTGTTCTCTGGGTGTGAGGTATGGCATGCTCTCTCCCACCTGTCAATCACAGTGGCACTAGCCAGTCGTGGGCTTTGTGGGTGTCATGGGTGTCTGTGAGTTCATGAATAGCTTTCCTCAAAGTGTGTTAGACAGCCCTGTGATGCAGCATGTGCAGCAGTTTGAAAAGATGCAGCTAGCTGGCTTCATATATCTCTGTTGGTAGCTGCTGAGAAAATGGAGGGGGGAGGATAAAAAATTCTGGACAATAAAAACGTAATACAGTCTGCTGAATCTGTTTTCACCCTTTTCCTACATCTGGATGTGTTTATGATGCCTGCATCCCACATCATCTCCTGCCAACACCTAAATCTTTCAATGGATCTGTACCAGTATGAGTAGGCACCTCATGGGAGTCATTATGTCTGATTTCTCTACATGGTCATATAATAGCCAAAGAACATGTGGTCATTTTCCAGGACTGGAGCACCCCATGGTGCAAACACTGGCTTTTAAAATGTTCCCCATCCCATGATTATAATACCCCCATACACACTGCCAAACTCAAGAGCAGTTTAAACAAAACCAGAATGAAGTCAAATAAATGCCTTCTTTTGCCTCCCCAAGCAGCCGATCTAAATATCACTGCAGCTTTGTGAAAAGCTTCTCAAAGAAGAACTTGTTTACCTACAAAGCACTGGACTCATATTTCACTACAGAGAGTGTCAAACTTGTTAATACTGCTTGTTTTTAATAAACAATATGAACATTTTTAAAATATTTTTTTTATATAATATTCTGGGTTGTTTTTTTTTTTATATATATATCAATTTGTCTGTCAGTATGACTCTCTACTTTGGTTTGCATCTTGATTCAGTTCTTAAGCCAGTTAAAGTCGCACATACTGTAGCTTGATCAGGTCTAAGACACACGAACCATCTGTTAAAGGAAATTATAGGCTAGATGTTCTATGCATATTGCTCCACTCTGCCCAGAACAGGAATTGGCTAAGCTTCTTTACTGGTGTCAGCCCAAAACCAAAATGGATTACAGCTGTAGCGGGAAGACGTTTAGCAGAGGATGACAAGTTGCTAATGTTTCCCTTAATAAAGCCTTAATCATCTGGCACAGGGCCTTGTTAAAGGAATGGTAACTCCGCATATAACAGTAACCTCAGAAATGTTCATTTAATATGCCTTCATTTACTTTCAGCAAACATCGTTTTTGAATTAGGACCATGCGAAAGCTACAAAATGCCTCCATGGCCAAGAACCTTAACAATCTAAAGCATCATAACTATATTCTAACAGAAACGTGACCTTGTTATCCAACCTTCACTCTCGCTACATGTTCCACAACAGAACCTGATCATCTACTGTTACAACAAGAAACGTAAACAACAGTCAAAGAAGCGTGGCTTAGTGAAAGTCTCCATTCCAGGTTAATGAGCACTTTTTTAAAGCATAAAAAAAAAAAAAAAAGAGCGAGAGAGAGTGAGCAAGAGAGAGAGAGAGATAAAGGCACCTCAGTCCCTTGTATGTCATCACTACCAGTAGAAGAGTCTCACATAAGAGAGAGTTTTAAGGCACCGCCATGGCTGTCATTGTGGCACTTAATTAAGCTGGTGATCAAACAGTTCAAGCCGTCAACTGCTTTCTGTCCACTTTTTTATTATCCCGAGCCAAATTCAGACTCTGTTGAGCATTTTAATAACACTGAGACATGATCTGACATGGAGACTGTAGTGTTTGTTAAAGAGAAAGGTGAATAAAAAGGAAAAGCTGGGAGTTTTTATTCTTTATCCTGCTCGAGATCAAGGTGGATCAGGAGCCTATGAGCAGCCTATCCAGCCTATCCTTTACAGCCAGGGGCAATTCAGAATAGACAATTCGCCTACCAGCATGTTTTTGGGAGGTGAGAGGAACGTGGAGAACCAGGAGAAAGCCTACTCGGACAAAGGGAAAGCCTGTAAAACACCACAGACACTATGCATTGCACCAGTGTACCACCTAGGAGTTCTTACCTGTACCGAAAATGCCTTTAAAAAAAAAAAAAAAAATCATATCATGGACATTTTACACTAAATAACATTAAATACATTATACACGCTAATAATCCGATCATTACCCGATTTTGCCAGTTATCATATTATTCAAGTAGTCATGTAAACAGCATGTTATGATATCTTAAATCTTTTTTTTTCTTCAGAAATTCATTAAAGATTCCTGGATTTTAGCAGATTAATCAGATTTCATTTCATTTCACTTTCCAACATCTGCGCATGGACATAAAAAGCATTACGTCCAATTGGCAAATATTCCAAATAAATATTTACCAGTAATGTGAGTAATCAAGAGCTGGCTTGTCTTCTGCCAAGAAACTTGAGTTCACTCTACATTACTTGAAACTACACAACAAGACATACTTAACTCGATGAACACTTTGTGTTAGTTATGACAATAAAAAGATGTTTATTAATGGTCAATAAATTATACGATCAGGAAGATAAATCCATCTAGCAGCATTTGGTTTGGTTCTTTGGTTTGTTTGTCTGGAAGAACACTTAAAGGGTTTATGTAGAAACCAACAAAAGGGGTTTCATCATCATCATAGGAGCTTTAAATGGAACGACTATACAAAGCTAAGAACCAAAGAAACCTAAAAAATACATTTTCTTCTAAGACAGTAGATTAACTTTGGTTCACTTTCAAACACATATCTATGACTTTTTTTTAACATTCAACTTACTTAATGTGTCATTATATATCATTTTGCAAATACACACTGCCCTTACAGTATAGCAGAATTCCTTACTTATTTATTGTCATTTCAACCATATACAGCTGGTACACTCCAGGACCACGGTGTTACATAGAACAACACAGAGCTATATGAGACTACACAGAACTAAATAAGACTTCAAAGATATACACCGGACTACATAAAGTGCATATGTGCAAACAGTGCAAGACAGTACAGCAATTACTAAACAGGACAGTAAAGGACAGTGCATTGATTGATTGAATAAGGTGCAAAGATATTACAATACAAGAATAAATGTTCTAAATGTAAACATAACGTACTAACTAGCAGGAAAAATGCAGGTGGTCAATACAGTATTTTGTTTACAGTGTTTTAGAAGCAATTTAAGACAGAAATGCCAAGAGAAGTTAATTTATTCATTCATTTATCTTTAGTAAGTGCTTTATCCTGGTCAGAGTTACAGTGGATCTAGAGCTTATCCCGGGAACACTGGGCCTGAGGCAGGAAAACACTCTGAATGGGGTGCCAGTCCATTGTAGAACCCCCCCGACACACACACACACACACACACACAAAACAGCTGCTTCCTCCATGAGCATGACCACTATTAACCAAAGCACATGCCCCTCTCTCTCAGTGGTATCACTGTTCAAAACATAATCAGGGAAAGACAGGTGGCAACAGCCAGACACCAGAGAGCACAATCCATCTTCTTAATCATGCTGACCTCTCTACACTCAATATGCATGAAATTATGGATAAGATTCAATGTAAATTTTCTCAGGCTTATAGCGGAGTTTACAAAAGGTTGTGTGCCTTTATGCCAAAATAAAATAGACCTTGATTAACACAAGTGAAATAGTCCATGCTAAAATTCCTTCATTTATTTGACTTCATTTCACAATGACGTCATTCTCAACGTCCGTGCACGCGAGCTACAAAGAGTGGGGGAAAAACATTGCCTCCACCATGCTTGTCTTTTATTATTTAAAAAAAATCCAACAAACTAATTATGATGAGCGATGTTTATTTTCCTCCACAAAACAGTGAACTGTATAGTCAGTATTCTAGATTTAACGAGCGAAAATGTTTGCATGTTGATTGATTATAAATCAAACGTTAGTATATACAGTATAACTCATTTAAAAGTAAAGAAGACCTTCCCAACTTTCCAAGTAGGAATTCCGAGTTGAAGTTTCTAGTCAGAGATCAGAAATACTGGAGTACAGGTTTTAGTCAAACACGGCACTTTATCCTGGCAGGGAATCCGGAGCGTATCCCAGGAACACTTGGTGTGGGGTGGGAACATGCTCTGGATGGTACACCAGTCAGTCATGGGGCATTACACACAAGCGCTCCTTTAGCGTAGCCAATCTTGCATGTTTTTGGGAGGAAACTCGAGCAGACACTGGAAAGTCATGCACAACTCCACAAAGACAGTAATCCCAGCTCAGGATCAAAACCTGGAGCTGTAAGGAAGCAACACTAGCTTCTGCACCACCATGCTGCCCATTGGATGGTAAGATCCATCCATCCATTTTCCATACTGCTTATCCTACACAGGCTTGCCAGGGAGCTTGGAGCCTACCCCAGGGAATTCGGGGCACAAAGCAGGGGACCCTGGACGAAAAGCCAACCCATCCTACGCATGTCTTTGGACTGGGGGAGGAAACCAGAGTACCCGGAGGAAACCCCCAAAGCATGGAGAGAACAATGAAACACTGTACACACAGGGCGGAGGCGGGATTGAAACCCCCAACCCCAGATGCACGAGACAAACGTGCTAACTACAAAGACACTGTGGACGCTAAGAAATTATCACCAAAAAAAAAAAACAACTCAATTATATAATAATCTTATACCCTGTTTATCAGCCCTGCAAGACCTATAGCAATCATTATTCTGGTGTGCTTTGTCTTAATTGAAAGTCAACAAAAGACCAATATTGACTGATATTGCACAGACCAACCATAGGGCTTTTCTAGTAGTCCATCAGAGAACACACAACATTATCACATTTTCTTCCCAGGAACTACTTCAATCAAAACCTTTGAATCATATTTTTTAATCTTTGTGTATTCAAACTGCTTTCCATTGGAAACTGCTGCAACTTGACATCCTGGAGTTTGTGGCCAGAAAAGTACACAAAAGAAAAAGAAAAAAAAAAACCACTCTGAGGCCAATGGATGGAGCGTCTGAAGCTTTGCTTTTATAACTTCCTCCAACGTCTTTTCGGACTCATTTTCCAGCTAATTTTGCCTCATGACTGTTATCTTGCTTCATCTGTCAACTTCCTGCAATTTTTTGAGGGATAAAAGCACAAAATAGTGGTTCATTTTCCTTTTCCCACCCAGACTCTAGAGGGATACAAACTTTTTGACTTGCGAGTTCAGTTTATCCCCCTAAAATCTTTTTATGACATTTTAGCAGTGCAAGCAAATGTAATGGATTACAAATTATACTGTATCTGTTACTGAAAATGATTCTCTGAAACAGTGTTTATATGGATTTTGAGTTCTACAAGCCACTGTTTACAACACTGTGGTAGAGGATGACATTTTCAAATAACCCCTACTCCAAAGGCTCCAAACAACAAAGTGAAAAGTATTCTTTAAGGAAAACTCTCAGCCTGCTTTTAATGACATGGGCTTTTCAAGGACTCAATATTAAAGTGCTCTGTAATTCTAGCCTGAGAAGCTCTTTTGGGAACTTTTGAACCAGAAACCTTTCCAGCACTAAAAGGCACCACAAAATTTATGGTATATTCTATAATGACACTGAACCATGGACTTAGTATCTTGGACTTGGACTTAATATCTTCAAGATTAAGAAATTTAAAGTCAATCTGACTGGATAATACAGGATCACACACACATATATACACACACACACATACAGTGGTTTGCATAAGTATCCACCCCTCTGCTTGAACTTTGCCACATTTGTAGTGTTACAAACTCAACAAAAATCTAAGTGAATTTACAAAAAATAGCCCATTATATGGTGAAGTGGTAAAAACAATCAATGTAGTTTTCAAAATTATTTATGAATAAAAAAAAAAAAAGGTAACAGCTGTGATCACACAAGAGGTCATGTATAATAGAGCAGAGAAAAAATGTAAATGTAGCCCATATAAGGGAATGCTGTTTGGACAGTTACTGTATCAAAAATACAGCTGGTCCTCCCAACTCACACCTTTATTTGACCATTGTGAGGAATTGGCTTTCCCAGACCTGCTCGAATTTGCACAACAAAGGAGTGTAACGGCTCCCCTGGTGTTCGTAAACATCAACCAGGGCCTTCAAGTACCTGTGAAGTGCCGCTGCCCTATGTGCTTTTATCTTTCAGGCACCCATGCAAATGTTACACTACTTCCTCAGTGGGCCCTGGAGGAATACTTCAGCCATACACAACACAGCATTTTCTTATCCACCCCCAACACACAACGATGTCCCTTCTCTACCTTACCTGGGTCCCCTGGGCTGCATTACGCAGGCAGAGCATTCAGTATTCAGCACTCATATGAAGGGCACACTTGGTCTTCATGCCCACAGTCCTTTAAAATGCATCTACATTACTTCTATGCTCTTACAGAGATTAGGGATAAAGTAATACAGAACATCAGGGGTATCTTGGTTTCATGCAAAGTACACTCAGAGTAGTATGGAGTCTGGCATTAATCCTAGTTCTATTTGCTCGCCAAAGTCATGAATGAGCCTGTTGAATTCGCCAGCTAAGAATCAAGCAATGGCAACATTCAAAATCCTGGTTAGGATGGAAGCCAACGAAGTCGTCTCTAGTTCGCATTTAGGAATTTTACTATTCTGAGATCATGCAAAGTACTATTAAAAGTAAAAGTAAAAAAAAAAAGAAAAAAAAAAAGATCAATGCGCCATAGATGGATGCCGTTTTGTCCATTTCCATGATGTGCAATCTTGCAAATGTGTGCAATCCTCAACCGTTGCTTGACTACTTTTAACACAAAATCACTCTTTTGTTTGGTGGACAACCATTTGGCACAAGAGTGCACTGGTAACTTTAATCCACTCCATTGTTTATGCATCACACATCTGGTAAGTATCCACTACTTACCTACCTACTCCTTATGGAAATCCTGCATAATTACACAGGACACACACAATAGACTAAACTAACCACTTCAATCTAACTAAAGTATGTTTCTACATCCTAAACTGTCAACTGAACCCTGTTGGACTATTACAGTCAGGTTATTTTCAAGGCACAAGCCTGTAGTCAGGGAGGGCCCCTGCCAATGCAAAAAGCATGCTGAATAATGAATGCATAAGGCACAAAAGCAGGACTGAAGGTTTTTTGGGAATGCTGCATAAATCAAACCACTAACACAAGCAAACTTGTGAGTCTGCTCCATGTTGGGTCGTTTAGAGCACTGGTATATACACAGGTTTATAAATAGGATATAGTATTACAGATTTAGGTGATGAAATACCGTCTGATCGCATAAGTTCCCCCCCCCCAAAATGATCAATGGATAGAAGATAATCCCGTGAGCAGTTACAAATGAAGTGAACATGCACATAAACTGCTTTGCAACAAAGTAGATTATCTAGATAACATGTATCATATTCATACCTTGCCAAAGAAGCGTGCCGATTGTGTACACCGCAGCAGAGCTTGTCCGGCTTTCCTGGCGGTGAGCTTTCTCCTTCATCGACCAACTCATGTTTCAACTTGAACCCAAGCAGAAAAGGCGCAACAGCAACCTAGCAACAGGTCGGGATCAGATCGGATGAATAATCCAGCTGCCTTTTCCCCACGTCTATTTTTTTTGGACTACGTGAACTGCAGTGAGTGAAACGCAGAGAAGTGGTTTGGAACAGAGTAGCTACAGATCTGCAGGGGGATGTGCCAGGCGCTCCATGCTGCTTTCATTAATTCCAACTTTCTTTCCTATAATGTCGCTGGAGCTCTGGATAGTTTACTATCCACTTCTGCTCTCCTTCCTCCAGCTGCGTCTGGTTTGGCAGGAAGTCAAGGCACCAGACGTCTTTAGTTCGTTCCGTGAAAACGCCAAGTCACCAAAAATAATAATACTACACTTTGTACTCGAGTGTAGTTACATCTGGTTAGTTACATGCCTCCCACCGCTTGGGTCTCAGCAAAAAGCCCCGCCTTTACTACTTAAGACCCGCCTACAAACGAGCCCCGTTTGGAGGGAAACTTCCGGCGTTGTAGTAGTTTAGAAGCGAGGTCTAATTCCAAACTGCCGCCTATTGAACACACAGTGCACTATATAGTACGTAGAAGCCATTATGTCCTACACTAGGTAGTGCACTTATCCAGGGAGAGGAGAGTCATTTGGGATTTAGACCAAGGGCGATGGGGGTGGAGGGTGGAGGCTGTTCCGTGCAACCCGGGTTCTTTCAGAGATTTAAACTCTCCATACGTCGTTTTTGTCCAAATGTTATTTATTTCGAATAACCAGAAACCAGGACTAAGACATTAATAAGTCCAACTCGTTGAAATCAATTGTACCACACTAAATACCAGAGTAATTCCCATTCTACCACACTAAATTCCAGACTAATTCCAACACAATAAATTCCAGGCTAATTCCAATTCTAACACAATCAATTCCAGGCTAATTCCCATTCTAACACACTAAATTCCAGACTAATTCCAATTCTACCATGCTAAATTCCAGGCTAATTCCAATTCTAACACAATAAATTCCAGGCTAATTCCAATTCTAACATAATAAATTCCAGACTAATTCCCATTCTAACACACTAAATTCCAGACTAATTCCAATTCTACCATGCTAAATTCCAGACTAATTCCAATTCTAACACACTAAATTCCAGACTAATTCCAATTCTACCATGCTAAATTCCAGGCTAATTCCAATTCTAACACAATAAATTCCAGGCTAATTCCCGTTCAAACACAATAAATTCCAGGCTAATTCCAATTCCAACACAATAAATTCCAGACTAATTCCAATTCTAACATAATAAATTCCAGACTAATTCCCATTCTAACACACTAAATTCCAGACTAATTCCAATTCTAAGATGCTATATTTCAGACTAATTCCAATTCGAAGACACAAAATTCCAGACTAATT
>JANDJT010000002.1:19122588-19134077 GCA_024331685.1 Stegophilus panzeri | reverse complement strand
CCATGCTAATTCCCATTCTACCACACTAAATTCCAGGCTAATTCCAATTCTACCACACTAAATTCCAGGCTAATTCCCATTCTACCACACTAAATTCCAGACTAATTCACATTCTACCACACTAAATTCCAGACTAATTCCAATTCTACCACATTAAATTCCAGACTAATTCCAATTCTAAGACGCTAAATTTCCAGACTAATTCCAATTCTAAGACACTATATTTCAGACTAATTCCAATTCTACCACACTAAATTCCAGACTAATCCTAATTCCAGGTGTACCATACCAAATTCTAGCCTAATTCAAATTCTCGGACACCAAATACCAGAATAATTCCAATTCTAGCATACAATATTCTAGATTAATTCAATTTAATTCTTCTAATTTTTTTCCTTGCAGAAATTGGCCCAATGCCAAATATCAGATTATATTATTATATTTCTCACACAATAACAAATAGACTACTAAAACCAGAGAAGACTATTAGAGCTGCACTTTATTCTTCAGAGTAAAGAATAAATAACAACTAATGTCCCCAACACATACATTTTAAGTTCCAAAGTACATGAAATTTACATCACCACAGTTTACTAAACATTAGCTACCTTATAACAGTTATGTCTACTGCATTAGTCTCTTATTTTCTTACCAGACACAATAAACTTGAGTTCTCTATTCAACTCTAATAAAATCAGTGTAGAAAGTGTATGTGATATATGTGAATATAACACAAATGCAAACACAATGAGGAAAGTGGCACACTAGAGAACATTCTGACAAAGTTTAAGTTACCAAATCAGTGTTTACTTAAAGGTCTGTAAAATGTCTTTATAATGCTCAAATTCTTTTGACATACATCATATAGATTATCTACATCTTAATGGTCCCATTCAGTAGGAAAAGATCTACTCCTCTTAGCCTTAAAAGGAAAAACAAGCACATCCTAATACAGAAAAGTGGTCATGCTCTCCACCTAATGTTCAGACCTACTCACTTTTAGTCAATTAATCAGTGTACAGTATATATAAAATAAGTTTTCGATGAATATTCTTGTTATTCAAACTAATAGGCATATATGAGAGAAAATACATACATTTTCCCATGTATACGTCTCCAGGCTTCTGTGTTTGTACAAAAATAATCAGATTTTCCTTATAATACTTGATTATAATTAAAAGCACAGTAACAAATACATTTTAAATACACAGTCACAGTAAAATCTGTATGTGGAAACAGCTTTGATTTGTCATGTTGCATAAACCTTTGGTCTATTGTAAAGCTGGTTAGTGCATTAAACGCTACACTATTTGTGAGAGCATTAGTTTGATGAGTAGCACGTCTTCAAACCAGAAATGATTGTCTTGCTGATGGAATAGCTTTAGGTAGAGTGCACTAATACCTGCAAAGTAATTTCTATTAATACACAGTGAAGTTAAGTTGTACATTCTCTATTTCATTTGTTTTCAGTTTTCTCACATAAAATATTGAGGACAGCAGACTGTTCTGACAATACAAAAAGGGGGAAAAGAAAAAGGTGCAATGACATGACATGTGACCTGAAAAGAAATCAAAGTAGACAAAAGACAAAAGCACAACCCGTGTTCCACAATCTAACTGAAATATTGAGGTTCTGGGCTAAAGGCTGGGTTAAAACGCCCCCTTGTGGTGAATCTTCAGTTTGTCAAATTTAAATAAAGAGGTATATAGCAAGAACTATGAGGGGCTTGGAGTCTAGGTGAGATATAATAGAAGTTAAATTGTAAAAATGCTACCTGAGGACTGTGTCCACTCTGATTCTTCTTACCCACTTCATATGTGACTTAATATTTGTGATGGAATTATGTACCTGTTAGGCATTAAAAATGATCTTTTATCATATACAAAAATACATTTTTATTTTATGACCTGTAGATATTCACTGAAATCCTCAGTTGCCTGAGTTAGTACTGTTGGTAGTACTTAAGCCCTGTCCTGTCTTATTCATCCCACTTCCCTGGTCTTTCTCTCTGGTGCCACAGGGGAGGTGCTGTAATTGTGTGTGTGTGTGTGTGTGTGTGTGTGTGTGTGTGTGTGTGTGTGTGGAACCCCTCAGGGGTTCCGGCAGATGAACCAGATCTCATTTCGACGGGACGGCACCCCAGGGTTCTCGTAAACGGCCACCATGTATTGGTCTTGATGAATGTCACCAGATGTTCCCAGCAGCTCCCACAGGAGGCTGATCTGCCGTGAGATTGTCTCCTCCGTAGTTGTGCCAAAGAAAGCCCTAATGGAAGCACATACACGCATCACCATACACTTTCAACTGAAGAAAAATTATTCATCCAAGTCACTTTACGCTGCCTTTAAAACTTAAGTCAACCTTGAAATAAATTTCATCATGTGTGCAGAATGTGTAGTCATATGAAGTCAATGCGACTTGACTTCCTGAAGATGGGTGACAACCTCACCGTACAGCTTGGCTCAACCACACTCAAGCAGCCAGAAACCTTGGAGTGACTTTCGGTGACAACTTGACCTTTATAGACCACATTTCAACAACTGCATGATCCTGTAGGTTCATTCTGTACAACATCAAAAAAATCAAACCCTATATCACTGAACAAGCAACACAGCTATTAGTCCAGGCTCTTGTTATCTCAAAACTGGACTATTGCAATGCACTACTCCTGGGCCTCCCAACTAGCTCCATTAAAACCCTTCAGATGTTTCAGAATGCAGCAGCACAGCTTGTTTTCAACCAGCCCAAAAGAACCCACGTCACAACCCTCTTCGACTCCCTCCACTGGCTCCCTCTACCTGCCCGCATCAAATTCAAGGCCTTGATGCTCACGTACAAGACCTTGTCTGGAACAGCACCTCTCTACCTCAACACTCTCCTTCAGGTTTATCTTCCCTCTCACAACCTGCGATCAGTTAATGACCGACGCCTGGTAGTGCCTACTCAGCAAGGCACGAGGTCCCTTTCCAGAACCTTCACACTGACTGTCCCTCAGTGGTGGAATGAACTTCCAACCTCAATCCAGACAGCAGAATCCATCACTATCTTCAAAAAACAGCTAAAGACCCACCTCTTCTCGAGAACACTTAACTAACCCCTAACCCACCCACCCATATTAAAAAAAAAAAAAATGCACTTACACTGGCTCTTATACCTCTACTCTGTGTACTTTGCTCCTCTAGAACTAAACTAAAAATCTTGCATTGTAGCACTACTTGTATTGTTCTCTGTTTGATATATCACTTTGCTTGTATTTCCTCATTTGTAATTTCTTTGGATAAAAGCATCTGCTAAATGAATAAATGTAAAAATGTAAATGTAAAGGTTAAGAGCTCTAGCCTTTTTCTAAATGGGCTGTTTTTTTGTATAATCTTGAAACGTTGCCCAATTTTAAGCCAGAAGTCTTGTCAGTCACACTGACTCATTACTCCCACGCATTTCAAAATATCTTGATACCGTCACGAGCACAAAATCTGCCAGATGAATCCTGGCTTTTAAGTATTTAACAGTGAGAGCAGTCATGCAGGGAAGCACCTTACCGGGTGATGACTCGCACCGAGTCCCTGTGGATGATGGTGATGTCTGGGTCAACAGACTGCGGAGGGTTTGCCTGAAACTCCGCAGGCAAGTAGAGAGCTGTCAGGACTTCACTTTCAAAGCCCCTGCCGTCCTCCAGAATCTTTATTCCATTCACCACAGGCACGGTCATGCCCAAGTAACGACCTGCAGAAATCGTTACCAAGGAAACGTTAGGTTTGAAGGTATACAGCATATTGTTCATTAGTTATAGAGTGTCCCTGCTGTGAATTGTGTTACATACCAGCCGAGTTCTCCTTGCAGATGAAACGCATGAGTTTCATGAAGCCCATAGAGATGCTCTGCTCATACAGCTTTTCTCCAACAGTGATACAGGCCCATTTACCTGGTGGATACACCCTCTCCTCATATATCACCTCACCTAGCTAAAACACACACAAACACACACACACACACACACACACACACACACACACAAAAAGTAATCAGACAAATGCATTTGTATCCATTCCTAGCATAACAAAGGCAGTACATTTGTATCCTACAAGAGCTCCCGAATTCATGTAAATGTACATATAAGTGACTCACGCTGTAGTGGCTGAGCTGCATTACTGGAAGATTTACTGCACAATGCACTTTGAGGTCTGTGAACTTTTATGGAGTTTTGTAGGCATCACTAAATAAAAATAATCTGTGCCATATACATCTTGATAATTTATGGATGAATGGCATTTATCAACACGAGTATGAAGAACAACAGTGTTATCAAAACTTCAACATTTCACAGGAATCTTTTGCTTGGTTTGGCCAAAATACAAACTGTTTACACTAGTGTTAATATTGCTTACGAAAAATGTTTGTCGATGACCTTTTTTCCATGACTAAGGCGAGACGATTACGAGACGACTCCGAGGACACTAAACACCCCCCATCCTCACCTCACCCCACCCCACCCCCAACTAAAAAAAAACCCCACCTCCCCAACTAGAGTCCCCCCAGTGCATCTCAGCCACTTCCACCACTGGCTACACTAGATTGACTGAATCAGTAATAATCTTATGGCTAAAAATGCCACCCGTTTTCATTGACTAAAACTAGACTAAAATACTTACGGTTTTCTTTGACTAGGATAAGACTAAAGACCACAATGCCCAGACTTTTAGTCAACCAAAACTTAACTAAAAAAAACCAACAGGATACGGTTGACTACATATAATAAAAATTATCAAGGACATTTGACATAGGACTAAGATTAAGATTAAATCAATTTAAAAAAAAAAAAAAAGACAAAATGAACACTAATTTATGCACAACTTTACTAAAAGATGTAGTATTATAATTAATTACTAATAAACTATTTAATAATCCCATAACATTTAATTAATAAAGCACATTCCATGAATGTTTGTGCATGAGCTACAGGGCCATTCATTCATTCATTTTCAGTAAGTCCTTTATACTGGTCAGAATTGCGGTGGATCTGGAGCTTATCCCAAGAACAATGGGCGTGAGGTGGGAATACACCCTGGATGAGCTGCCAATCACACTTGCACACATTCATGCACAGGGGTAATTTAGCACAGCCAATCCACCTACTGGCTGGACTGAACTATGGGCCCTGCAGCTGTGAGGCAGCAACACAACCTTCTACACCACTGCGCCAACTGGCTTTTTTGCATGACATGCTTGGGACATGCCTTTAGGTTTGGACAAATGCCATTTTTTGCTGCCCAGGCAGGAGCTGCAGAGCCACAGCTTGAGTGAAATTAATCTGAATTGGAGTCACCACTGCTGACAAACAGCCATCATCAATCTGTGGCAAAACAAAGCGCAGTGCTTTATAAATGCTAGTATTAAATGGTGAATCAAACGTGGTGGGAAGAAATCTGTACAGCGCTCAGAATACATGAACATATATGAAGTATTACAGTGTCTCACACTAGTAATGCAACTACGTTTTGCTATTCCATGTCTAAAACCTGTGAGAGAACAGAAAACTATAGCAAGGGAACAATTTCTGTATTTCATTAAAATGCTTTTTTGAATAATGAAAAATCCAGATTTAATCACGTCATGACACCTTCAATTGGTCTGAAGAGATTTCTGAAAACGTTTGAGGTGTTGTCTTTAATTCTGTGGATGCTGAAGTGCGTGGTGTGATCCGGACGCTGTCGAATTCCATCCTAATCAGCATCAACCCACTGCACAAAGACAATTCTGTGATCAAGTGATGAAGCCTACTGTATAAAGTGCGTTTCCGAAGAGGAGCACCATAGCAGCCATTTGCAGACAGGTTCCAAACTCAACTGATGAAAAGCATTTACCTCAAAGCTCTTCAAAATGCTAGTTATATATGATATGTAACTGTGCTTCTGTGAATACCAGATAACCTCCATGGCCAGTGACTATCACTTGGATACCTACACTGTGCACGTTCTGTGTAATGTATGACATGTATGAATTTGCAATAAATACTGTTTTCATACAAGAAAACAACATTAAATAATTGTCTTTTTCAAGAGAACAACCAAGTACCCTTTGCTCCAAGGATTCTTCACCTTGTTTTTATGCTGCAATGAGTTATCATGTGGTTTAATATCCGAATCCATAATTTAAGGTGACCTGTTATTTCTTATGCAACCTTAAAAAGGTTCTTTCTAGCACATTTATGGTGTTATGGTCCTACGTAGTTTCTAAGGTCCTAAGTGTTCCAGGTAGAATTGGTTCTCTCTCTGTTCACACTTTTAAATTCGGTCTAGGGATCTAATGATTGTAGATGAACTTTTCTAGCAAACTTAACTAATAATCGCTTGAGAAACACTAGACAACACATGCAGAAGCCAATGTTAGTAATGAAAGCAATTAAATAAAACTTTCACAAGGCACAAACTTTCAGACAAGTGCCGTCTTACAATGGCACTTAAATAAGATTTTACTGAAGGAGGTATTAGGGGAATAGCTTTATAATCATTCATAGACCCTTGTTTATAATATGGCAGCGACTGACAGTGACCTCATGTCACTGAATATAAAATGGTGTCGTAAGGCTAGATCTAGATCTTTAAAATGCATATATTTGTGACTAACTTATACCTTTTCATGTGTTGATATGGTGACAAAAGGAACCTGTTCCACTTGCTCATTCCTCCTAGTCATCTCCATAATTGGACCAGTCATCTCTGGGGGGAAATACAAAAAACACACAGAGTGTCAGTTGAGCTTGATTTTAATGACATATCTAGAATCCTTCACTGACTGGTCATGATTTGATTAGAGGTGGTGAGCTTACGGAGCTAAATGTTGTAGCAACCATCCAAATTCATTGCACATGCATTGTGCTAAGAGCTGTGTGGAGTGTACTAATAATATACATACAACCTCTACCAAGTATTTAATTTGGTGTTTTAAGCCTGTTATGTTTTATTGAGACATTGATTGAACCTATTTCTCTTATATGGCATACAAACCTGTAGAACTGAGGACAAATAAATGTTTTCAATGTGCCTGATGCCACAGAGCAGCTGAATGCAGTAGAGAAACTGGGAGAGCAATATCTCCACAGACAAAACTGTGACCTTATAGAGCACTTCAATTCTCAATACAGTACTGTGTATCAGCAATTACACGGAAGAAAAACATGTTAGCAGACTAAGCTATACAGCAACCCCAAGGATTAGCTCAGACAGAAATGAAATCTAAACTACTTTTCCCCTAATGTAGATGATCATCTAAGATATATTTGGTGTCTGCCATTTGCTTCTATAGTTTAGCACATGAGCTACAATACTAACACACTGTAGCGAACTAGTACTAAAAGTTAGATTTTGTGCTTTGGAATGATGCTATTATTCACAAACACTTCTAATGCACTTCTAAGATTCACACTTCCTGCTTGAATTAGACACCTCTCTGGCATGATACCAAACTATGTACTGTAGAAGAAAGTGAGTCTGTCTTCAAGATGGCCTCAATTATGGTTAGCTCGAAACTCAACATGGCTTGAGGTGAGCTTGTTAGACTTGCAGTTTGCCTAATGCCAAAATAATACAGTTTCTTGTTAGCTACATTAGCCTTGAGTTCAAAACAATATTAAAGAAGCAATTAGAGTAAAGAGGAAGTTGTGTAAACGTAATTTCTGGCGAAACTATTCTCTTACATTCATGATTCTGAAGTTCACTTTCAATGTGGAAAAAATGTGAGATTAAAACAAACAGTGGCTTGCATAAGTATTCCCCCTTTTCCACATTATGTAGTTACACCCTGGACATGAAATGGACCTAACTAGGATTATATTGCAGGAATCTACAAAAATAATAACCCATAATATTGAAGTGGGAGGAAAATCAATATAGTTGGCTCAAAAAAAACCAAACAAACAAACAAAAAAAACCATGATTGCACAAGAACTAAGCAAATTTAAGGGTTATGCACCATAACTAATGCACGGATTTCACACCAATGGGAATAAATCCTTATGAAATCAGAACTTCACAAATTGTATTTATAATTAAAAATGTAAACTATATTGACTTCAATATTATGGGATATTTTGGGTAGATTAATGATGCTGTATCGGTGGTTCACTATATAATATTCATGATGGTGGTTGCATAGAATACTAACAATACCTACATAAGAATTATATACAAGAATGATATAAAAATATAAATATTACATGTAATGATTTAAATACCATCCTAATAAATTATGAGAAGAAAACCAATCCAGTGTGCTCCACACTTCATATACAGTAAATGTTTGCAGTCTAAGGTTAGCTATCAGATAGCAACAGGACTGTTTTTAATAGGATTTATTTTTACCGTCTTTCCCAGCTGCTGCACGTACATGATATCCAAATAGGTACGAAGCTAAAATATTACTGACAGCCTTACAGCTTAGTTGAACAAATGAACAAGGAACCAGTTCATCAACTGAAAATGAAACCCTACATTCAGAAACGTACCTCTTGGGACGGTGACCTGATGTGTCCGCCCCACAGCCTGCCAGTGAGCAAGCAGCCTTTCCTCTTCCTCCTCATCTGCTGGCTGGGAGTTTTCAGGGACTTCATCATCTAACTGCTCATCATCCAGCTCAGCAAGATCTTCAAAAGAGATAAGAGCCATTTTTTGCCAAATTTGCAGTGTGACCTGAAATAGAGCAAGGCACACAGGGTTTCAGAAAAAAAAGTAGGCTAATTTACACACATTTAGATTGTTTACAAAGGAGGAAATGAGTGACAGACATGAATGCAAATCTTGCTCAAACAAGCAGTAGTCTAGCTGTCACATGTACTCCGGGAAATAACCTGTATTACTTTAAATATAAGGTCTATTGTTGACTCCTGCTCATCGAACAACCTTCTATGGAACTCTCTCAGGCCAGACCTTCATAAAAAGAAGACTGATTTCAATATTTTCCACCCTTAAAGATAAAGAAAAACCTGCTAGTACAAAGGTCAGTTTTAATTAACACACTTTTCTCTCCCCACCTCTACTCATTACACATACACTTTTTATGCCCTGTCGAGTACAAACACTATGGGAATGCGAATGACAATGCCCAACCTACGCACCGCAAGCACACACCCATGTTGTAACTTAAATTTATGCTCATATATAGTCATGTTGGTCCTAAACTCCAATACTCAATGGGGCAATACAGGAAAAATCACAGCATATAATAAGAGCTGCTGTATGCCTTAACCTCCATTAGACAGGCAACGCACAAGGCATCTGTAGTTTTTACAGAGCTGGCCGAAACCGTTTGGGTGAAGAAGGAGGCATGGCAAGGTTTTCACTGCAATTGCTATTCATATCGCAAGTAGCAGAGATATGGAGCTTGGAAGCTGACAAAAGTATTTGAATATGAAATTTCATATATTTGAATTATATCACATAAAACAGAATTTTTTTGTGGTGTATTAAATTAACATACATTTTTGTAATCGTTTTTTTTTCTTTTTTGTTTTGATTAGGAGTGAATTTTGCCTTTAAAAACCTCAAATTCGAATTTACAATTAAGGATTTAAAAAAAAAAAAAAAAGATTAAAAAAAAGAAAACAAATTTAAAAAAAATCCAAATCTCAAAAATTTAATTATCCAAAATACAGACTTTATGTAAATCATGCTGACGGTGAAGCATGTGGGATCAAACAAATAATGTTTTTATGTTCTACTCAAATATCTAGAAAACATTTATACAAATTTACATCAAATCTTTATTTTTGATATTTATATATTTTTTTAATTAGGGTTCTGATTTTTAAAAAAAACAAACAAACAAACAAAAAAAACCTCAAAACCATAACCTGTAAATTTGCATTATATAACTTTAAAGGCAATTCTTACCCCTAGCAAGGCAGAAATGTACTTTATGTAATTTATTAAATAAATCACAGGACAAAATTCATATTCACATCATTTTCTCAGCTTCCAAGCTCCAAAAAAATAACTCTGAGTATTCTCTGACTATTAGGCCTAATTTCTTTCATTTATGCAAGTTTATTAAGATGTTGCATGTCAGGCACACACAAAAAAAGAAAAGGGAATGACTGGTTAACTCACAGGAGCGTATGCCAAAGTTCTCAACGCAATATTAATCATCATATAAGAATACACAATATGGCAAACCTAAAATTTTTCATGCAAGACAACCATAATCTGCTTGTCACAGTGATACTGCAATATAATCTTGTTATGTTTTCTCAATTATAATATTTTAAAAGGCTAGTTTATAAATAATGTAGACTCATTTTAAAACCTCTCAGCCCATTGTCAGTCAAACAGAACATTTTCATTTGAGTATTAACGAGTCGGCTGTGTTTAAAAGTAGTAAATAAGTTGATTAGAAGTGACAGATTGCACAGTTGAGTAATTCCTCACCCTGAAATGGGATTAAACCCCGAGGACACCGTGTTTTCTCCCTCATTCCACCCAGAGCTTCAGCTCCAAGAAAGTAGGTCAATCAGCAGGAAACACAGTACTTGATAGAAAATGCGCGTTTCTTTCACAGCACACCAAATAAACATGTTTACATCGGTGTATGAACGTCTCTAGAAGTCCAGTCGGCATTTTATTGTCATTTAATATCACTGTACATTAATATGTAAACAATGACGTTAAAAGCACAACAACAGGGAGTTAAACTGCAGCTACAACGCAGCCTAGTGTAAACACACACGCACGCGCGCACACACACACACACACACACACACACACAGTACAGTGTAATAAACAGTAAACACTCACCAGGGTCAGGAAGAGATAAGAATGAAACTGTAGCTGCGGTTGTTCTGTCAGTCTCGCGCTGCACTGTCTGTGGTAATGCAGTTCGGCGGTCACGTGACCTTCGTCTGCACTATCAGTGGAGATGAGTGAATGAGAGAAGCAGTCTGAACAACAAATGCAAGCTGTTTGCTTTTTGTCTGATCAGATTATCACACGAAAAAGAATTAACATGTTATCAGACGGGTATTAACCTTTCTTTATTTGTTTTTTTTTTGTTTGTTTTTTTTTTTTTTTTAACTGAGACAAAAGCTAGTTAGTCGAAAAGTGTTCTATCATTTTGTATTTCACATAATGTAGGTTCAAGCAATGCTAATAATCCATCCGTCCATCTTCTGTACCGTTTTATCCTTTTCAGGGTCACGGGAGCAATGCTAATAAATTTCCAAAAATACCACACACACACACACACACACATCTTTCGATTGTAATCTTATATCATTTGGTTTATATAAATATATATATATGAGCAAAGAAGGCTGTGAAAAATTGTCTTTGTTGTTTAATCTTTTGATCTTTTGTTTTTTTTTTAAATTCACAAAAATACCCTGCTCTCATGGATGCAAAAAATATCTTTGTTTAATATAGGTTATTATTGGCACCCTTTTAATCAATACTTTGTGCTACCTCCCTTTGCCAAGATAACAGCTCTGAGTCTTCTCCTATAA
>JANDJT010000002.1:19085923-19097711 GCA_024331685.1 Stegophilus panzeri | reverse complement strand
TCTTTCCTCTGGTGTTTTTCAGAGTCAGTAGAAAGGTCTCTTTAGTGTCCTAAGTTATTGTAACTGTGACCTTAATTACCGACCACCTGTAAACTGTTCGTGTCTTAAGGACTGTTCCGCAGGTGCGTGTGCAATAATAGTTTATGGTTCATTGAACAAGTATGAAAAGCAATGTTTAAACCCTTTCCAATAAAGATCTATAAAGCTTATTTGGATTTTACAAAATGTCTCCTGAACAGGGGACGTTTCTTAATTTTTCCTGAGTATATTTGCCAAAATTCTTCCTCACATTATGGCAACTTTAATAAAACATCTGCTCAGAGGAGAAACTCTGTGGCTGCACCAGCCATCTCTACTCACCTGTTAATTAATAATATTTATAATCTTCCCCTCTTGTGCTACCATTCTAGTCTAGACAGTGTGCATGTATTGAGTGTGTGGTTTTGGAGAGAACATCAAAATAATTGAGGGCTGACATTCAAAACATCTTCCATCCAAATTACTAGGTATTATATTACTAGGCACCAAGCTAAAGACGCACAAAAATCCGTATTAAAATTGTATTAAAATTAAAACAATCCTGATTCGTTTCTAAATTTGATTTGCATCCATGCAAACCCTGCATAAAACAGACTGCCACTATTCCTCCTTTGTTGTAACCAAACACACACATGCACACACGCACACACACCTGAAGCACAGCGACTATACAGGAAAAAAACAGGAGAATCAACATTGGAAACTGTGAGTGAATTTTAAAATAACCTAAATGCCGTTTTGTAGTGAGAAAGAACAAATTTGCCCTAATCAAATTTATGTACTGAATATGAATTTAACAATTACTAAACAAACAAAGACTAATGTATGAAATAAACAAATGGGCTGAGCAAGTCATGGTGGCACATGCCAGCTCTTTCAAAACTCACCAGTGATGCATTACCAGGCCAGTGGTATGAATGTGCACATAATAATCCAACTCACAGAAATGTGTAAATTTATACAGAGTCTATAGGAGGTTGTGTTGCAAATTACATATACAGTTGGGTCCATAAGTATTTGGACAGCAACACAATTTGGTTTCCCATTTTTGCCTCTGTACACCACCACAATAGATTTGAAATGAAGCAATCACCATGTGACTGAAGTGTAGACTTTCGGCTTTACTTCAAGGGGTTTATTTTTTTTTACATAGTCCATCCATTTTCACAGGCTCAAAAGGAGGGTGGGGGGAGGGGCTTACGGGGTAATCATTTATTGTTTTATGTAATCATTGTCATACAATTGCTGTTGCATAAAATAAACATATTGCACAACAACAAAATTGTTAACAAAAAGAGATAATTGAAATGACCAATGATTACATCTCTTATACAAGAGTTTTATTTATGAGACAACATTTTTTATGAAATAAAGGTAGAAACAAATATGTTAATATCTTCTTGAAAAGCTGTCCGCCACTTTTGTTATTAATTAAAATGAGCTGAATCTAGAAACAGAAGCTTTTTCTTAGTAATTAACTAAATTCATCCTGTGACACATTTCACAACGAAAAAAAACTGAAAGCTGAGTGTAACTTATCCAGAGAATAGCTGAGTATCCACCTTTGTAATTTAAACCAGAGGAAATGCTTGGAAACTACACCTATGTTCATGAGTAATGGGAAATGATGACATTTTATTATTAGAAAGATATGTACAAGCAGTAACGCCAGGCTGTTACATGTATCTGTGTCCTTTTCTTTTTATTGGTTACGTTAATTGTCAGCTGTTTTAATTTACAATATACATATCTTCTTAGTTTCTGCATTTGTGACATTGCATTGGTATTGAGGTCAGAATTTGGGTTTTGTGACAAATACCAAATACCAAGCCATCAAGAACACTGAGTACCTTCTACAAGTGAGAAATAGCAAAAATCTGGACAGTCTGGGAACGCAAGCACTGGTCTGGAAAACGCTTTTGTTCTAAAACACCCAACACTAATAACAGGTCATGGTAGCTCAGTGATCCAAGGACTTCCAGGGAGCCATTGTTGTGTCTTTTGAAAGACCATCTCAAATATCTCGAAGTTTGAATTGCAAATCATATTGGATACAAGCATTATATGTAAGGATCTGTAGTTCATGGTCAGGCTAACCTGGTTCTTTCTAACTACAAACCATCCCACACACTGAGCTATGACAAGGACGATCCTGAATGAACATACATTACATAATTGAGATTAGACGTCTATCACAAATGTAAAAGAATATATGCATTCAGATAATTTTACCATTTAAATACTCTTCATTTGTCATTCAAACAGGAATAAAACATGACAATTGGTGACTAGCACAAAGTTCATTCCTTTCCAAAAACATAACATCCTGAAGCTTTTTATTCCTTTTAGACCACAACAAACGATAATCAGACATCATCATTTTTATTTATATTCTTGTGGAATGTCAGTGACACAAGTTGGATCCTCTTATCGCTTATATTACTGCAGGTATAAGCAGTTGTTCCCTCACCAGCCTCTCATACGCTATCTCTTGAAGTTAATGAGACAAAAAATGCACCTTATCATGTTAATAAGAAACTACAAAGATCTCCATCCTAAAGACTTTCTCATTTTGGACATTTTAAAGGAACAGCTTTACCTCTGACGGTTAGAAACCACTAACACTGAAGGCTCCTTCCAAAAATGCTAAATAAACAGCTCCTCTCAGAAATCTTCACCTTGTCAACAATTACACACGCTTGTATCTGTTAATGTGGAACATCCAGTGTAAGTTGTTTAGAGCATACTCAAATGAGTGTGTTAAGATATAAACCTGTGATTTGTCTTGAGTCTGTTATAGAGTCTGTTATATAAAATTAATCAACAGAATTGAGGAATCAACAGTGCTGTGGTATAAATGTATGTAATAAGCAGGAATTTAAAAGAAAGCATATTTTATAAAAGCAGTTGCAGTTATATCATATGCTGTAGTACACACATACAACGAGTATCATGTACAAACAGTTGCAGTTATATCATGTGCTGTAATACACACATACATCAAGTATCATTTACAAGCCAGCCTTTGTCTTTACCTCAGATGATACCTTGGTCATAATAATCCCATATCTGCCTATTGGCTTTTCCTTACTAACTCCAGGTCATAGTCCACCGTGTTATTACCTTCCAGAAAGCCCAATCCTGCTTCGTCATCACATAAGCACAGACATGTCACGCTCCACGAAAAAGCACTCGGAAAATTACCCATGCAATACACAGCAAATTATTCTCTCTGCCACACACATAAAGTAATAGTGGTGTCAAGATATAAAATACTTATTTGTGTGTGTGTGTGTGTGTGTGTGTGTGTGTGTGTGTGTGTGCGTGCGCGTGACTTATATTAAATGCTCTGATTCATTAAAACCACCAGAAACTATCCTCTGAAATGTCTTAAATTGTTCAGGAATCCCACAACATTAAAAAAAAAAAACCTGGTTAGTAAATTGAATCAAGGGCTCATTGGCATATTTCAGCCTTGTGATATACGTATCAGTATCTCAAAGCTCACATTTGTAAAAATGGCTAACAAAAGATACACACTGTATCTGTACTGTAGCCCAGATTTCATGTTTTCACTATTAAGTGAGAGCTTCATTAAAGGTTTTACTTAAAACTATTACATAATACTGGAAGGTATTTACTATGTACTACATTTAAAAACTAACACATAGAACATACTTGTAAGTGGGTTCATACAAGAAAGGCTTGCCAAATTTAGACCCATTTTCTGCTTAAGGGCAATTAATAACATTAAAAATGTGTGTGATATAAACGACAGTGTAGGATTGTGCTCAGTGCTTTAATTAGTGCTTTAGCATAACCAGCACTGTTTGCTGCACTCAGACAGAGACTAAAGCAACACCACACACACCATCATTGGTAGCCATGTTGACTCATGTTGGTCATTTACCACTTTAACCAGCGCTGTTTCAGTATAGTGATGAGGTCTAAATCCCGACAGAAATATTTCATGTATCTGTTATATAAGCCCTTCTCCTTCCATTCTGCAGTGCATGATGGTTTTTACATGTTATTATAAAAAGTGTCCATTTTTCACCCAGTTTAGTCAATCATATTGGCTTTCTCAGTGTGAATACACTAGAGATTACTCACAATACGTCTAAATTAGCAAACATGTCGATGAGATCTGAGAAGCAACTTGGGTAAATGTGAACCTGAAGAAAACATTCCTTATGGTTTCCATCTGGTTTTCTACTAGAAAGTGTACAAAATAGGCTATGTACACTTTTCTGAATAAAAATCTGAATTAGAATTAATCAAAGAAAAGAATGAATCAAAAGTGAAGCTATTTTCATTTAGTGTTAGAAAGACTTTTGAGCAGATTTAGATTTTGAATATGGTTCTTAGAGACTGTGAGCACAAAGTAACATACCGGTTTTAACACGTCACAGATCAGCAGCTCAGGTCCAATAACAGTGTGTGTGTGTGTGTGTGTGTGTGTGTGTGTGTGTGCGATGACCCAGTTAACGGCAGTCCTCCCGTGTACCGACATCCAGAAAATTCACCATCACAGACAGAGCAGCAGCTCCAGCGAGCACAGTAGTCTGAGATCTCACCCACTGTAGTGAGTAACAGGAGGAGGGAATTGTGTTTACACAGAGGAAACGCCCTGCTGTTCACTTCCACAATAAAGTTCAGCGCAGTCAAAGCTCAAAACCGGAACACTTCTAATCTCAGGGCAGCATTTAAGTCATGTCCTCAAAACGAAAGCTATCTTAAGTTCCCAGATACCTTACATTTCTGCTTAATTAACGCTTTCCTGCACAGTGTTTGTGTATATACCCCTTATAATGTTTTAGCTTATTTTTTTTTCCCTTTTCTATCATGGTATTTCTACACCTGGACAATCCATCTACATTTTAATGATATTTAGAAAATGTCCAAATGCACATGACATGCAATTTTGACCAAGTAAAAAAAAAAAATCTGGAAATATAAAAAATAATGATGTAATAATTTATATATGAAATATTTATTTATGTACAGAAAGCTATTTTATCATAAGCTTCAACTGTATTTGCTGAGTCCTATATCCATAAATGTAAAGTATAAAAATATATTAGTTTTGAGGATATGTTTAATCTATAGATTGTTATTATACACTATACAGTTTTTTTTTTAATATTAACGCTATGAGGACATTCATACTACAGGCTATTTGTCCAGTACTTGGCTCAGAGTACTCAAGCACGAACATTTAAAAGCCATCTCTGCAGAAAAGTCCTGCTCAGGTTCCAGCTGCTAAAACACTGGCCAAGCTGTTCAAACTGGTAGACCATCTTTTCCAAATGGTAAGTTACTTTCCACCTTCCTTATTAATTGTTTAAATTAATAAAAATCTTTACGAATTTCTAATATAAACTTAAAACAATCTTGTCTATGATGTTGCATTTCAAAACAGAGACCTTCCTACAAGCTTCCTACGGTTAGGGTTCTCATTCAATGGTCCCTAAAGTCCCACAATGTAATGTAACCTAAGTGTTCTTTAATTGGCTTTTCTTGTTTCAGAGGTTTAGAAGCGTAATTGTATTCAGATTTTCAGTTGGTTATATTCTTGGTATGTTTACATCAATTGTCATGTTAGGTTTAAGTAGATTAACATGCTATCTCTGTCATCTCAGGCACTTAAAAAAAATATGGGTATCTATTTAACTTGTTCGCTTGTTGTCAGCAAGCCACTGAAATAATGTCATTGTAGGTTTAGTTTTAGTTAGGTGTAGCTAAACAAACTAATAAAACAAAAACAAATAGCTAAAGAAAGAAAGAAAGAAGGCTATTAAGGATATTAAAAAAACCAAAAACTAAAATCAGAACAAACAGTAGCAGATTCATGGCTATAATAATAATAAGAATAATAATAATAAGAAGAAGAAGTAGAATATTGTTGTTTTTGTTACTCTAACTTAAACTAAATTTTATTAGTTAGAAGTAACAGATCCCTATAATTTAATGGCACCGAGGTGACAAACACTATAGTAGTAAATATTATCTGCTGAAAGTGCTTCCGAGTTTTAAAACTCATACCACCATATGAAATATTATGTCAAATTAGTATAGAAGCACAAGCTGCTATTTGGCATAAAATTATTCACATACCTTTGTTTACATGTACTGGAGCTAGACACCCAGTCTCTCCTGGAATATTTACCAATGATTTAGAGAAAATTAATCGAATTTGTATATCTATATTTATACAAAACCCTTCTCCTAGGTGTATTCAGGTAATAAGCATTATCTTACACTACTGCCATGTGTTGGAAAACGGAGAAATCACAAGCTGCCAGTAAACTACACGATCACCAACCTGCTGGTGAGTTACAAATAATTCAACTTGACTTATATATATTAAACTTTAAAGTGATTTAACTTTTGATTAAAGTACAGTGGAGGGACTACTGAAGACGTTTGGGGGCAAATTTTAAACTTCAAATGTTTAAATATAAATCAATAAATTGAGGATGCTGCAGATGTGCAGTGAAAAACAAATCAGTGCTCTTCCAGTTCTTTAGATGTAAGCTTTCTGTCCATTACACCAGTTCATGACCAGTTTGTGATGTCTTTCTCTCTGGTTTTACTTTAAAGTGGTTTCCAAATGAGAAACACAGCTAAAACTTCTCTGTGGTTTTAACCACTGTTAATCCTGTGCCACAGTTTGTTCTGCTTCCCCTGCTGAAATAAAACAAACATAGGCTGCATGTTATTTTATAATAAATCTCAGAACTTACTTTCAAATATACGCATGGGTGACAAATGAAAGGAAAAAACAGGGGCTCTGTTATAATGTTATACTGTGAGGACATTTTGCTGGCAGGGTTTATGTCCTGTTGTCCCCTTAAATGGAAGAGTCACTGCAAAGGAATACAAAGTTCTTCTGATTGATCAGCTTTATCCGATATTGAAACATTTCTATCATGATGAAAGTGGTCTCTTCCAGGATGACTCCGGCCCCGTCCACAGGGCACGAGGGCCCACTGAATGGTTTGATGAGGACGGAACTGATATAAATCATATGCTATGGGCTTTACAGTCACCAGATCTCAATCCAATTGAACACCTGTGGGAGATTTTGCTCTCCACCACCGTCATCAAAACACCAAGTGAGGGAATATCACTTGGAAAGATGGCGTTCATCTCCCCAGTACAGTTCCAGAGACTTACGCAATCGCCGCCATGGCACATTGAAGCTGTTTATGTAATGGCCTGACACCTTACTAATACACTTGTATCTTTACTCCCCAAAACTTGCATAGGTTTAATGATTTCCATGTAGCTTTAATAAAGGATCACTTTACTGACGTGAAAAATTCTCACTGCCATGGTATTAAGTACACAGGGTATAGCTTTAGCGTTTATTTCATCAATTTACACAATGTTATGTATTTATCAAATACAGAAAAAAAGCTAAATAAAAGTATTTGTCTGTGCACTCATAAAACAGAACACACTGGTTCATTTTTTTCCTGTATTCAGTTACATGTGAAATGCTTCAAATCCTTAACTGAACACAAAATGTCCTATAAAAGAGGTCAACTCCTTTAAAAGGGTAATACAAAACAACATGTTAATAACAATAACAGTTCAAAATAATGCAGGCAAGGTTAAAATTGGTTCTGTATTCACAATCGTTTTTAAGACAACCGAACAGAGTAAAAACAATACAAAACAAAAATACATACGTCCACATATGGAACGGGAACATAAGGAGCGAAGCTTGCCTCAGTGGTTTACCTCAAAGGAATACTGTCATATAACTTAAAATGACATTTGTGCAAAATATGTCTGCAGATCTTTATCTCGACAAACAGACTGGCCGCATATTAGTGTTTTTTTAACCAATCTCTCTCGGCTGTAAAGGAGGGCAAGCTTGCGTCATTGTAGTGCTTCATAACAAAACTTCGAAAAGTCCAAACGTCTGATGAACAAAATTCAGCCTGGTAACTGCCTACAAAACGAAGCCAAGCTGTCCAATGAAATGCACTGTAGAGCCATGACAAAAAATGAACATTTTTGTACAAGTGACAATGAGACTACACACAACCCCTCTATATGTAACAGTGTACCAGTCTCAACTTGGTTTATATAGAAAAAAAAAAAAAGATAATATAGAATAACACTGCAATGCTTACAGAAATGCCCTCAGCCTCAAATCATGCTGAAGACCTTCTCCTGGTTCTCCTCTCCCTTCAAACACACGTGCCGTAACACACACACACACACACACACACACACACACACATATACACACAGCGCTACAACTGAACCCTTTTAAAACTTGTTAACCATTTTGACAATCTCCAAACAATTCACTTTCTGTTCATGTTCATTATCTTCAACCACACACACACACACACACACACACACATATATATATATATATATACACACACACACAGAGATGTGTAAAGGGATTATTGAGAGAATGGATATACAAAAGCACAGCTCTACTGTAAAAAGATAGAGCACCTTGCTCTCAACTTGTTGTCTTTTAGCACAAGCCCTTTAATGGCAGTCAACAGCTGACGCAACTGACCCTGTGTACACAATATCACTCTAGCAAGTACACTCAATAAAGCCCTAGTGCACTTCCCTAGTTAATTCGTTAAAACCAAGCCTAATATGGCGTGTCCGAATATTTTTGCAGTCATAAATCGGAGACGTCTCTAGAGTCTTGCCTACACATCAATAACACACTTAAAGGGCACATTTTTATCATGCAATGTGTATGGAGGGTGCGGCAGTTTTTGGTCTGAGTGCAGATCTATATTGAAACGTTCCTCAAACTGAGGTATCTATATCGCAGTCACGGGCCAAATTCGAATCTCCCTTTAAATTTTCACCAAACTGAGTTTCCCTCCTTTTAGTTTAAAGCTCTGACAGGGCGAGAGCAGCATCTAATTCATAGCTTTCCTTTGTTTTGCTTTCAGATCACTGTGCTTTAGAGTCAAACCAGGCAAACATGCTAAGCACTGCTTTAAATGAATACCCCAGCGTTTTTTTCAATCTAAACTTTATCTACTGTACTCTACAGTAGTGTATATGTGCTATTACTCTAGACAATAATTTGGACACGTTTCCCTGTACTGAGAAAAAGAACTAAAACCGTTGACTTGGAACTCACTTCCAAGTAATAATAATGGAATAATAATAATAGTATAATAAAAGTATAAAGGCAGTTGGTGAACGCTTTCCTTAATTCTTTAGTCAAAGGTATTAGTAAAGTAAATTCAGTTCGAAATCAGATATCAAAGAGAGGACTGCATTTTTTCCGAGGGAAGAAGTTGGTGCTGTGCATTACCCTGTGTTGACAGGCAAGCATTCATTTTCTATGCATGGGCCACAATTTCATTGCGCATTAATAGCATGATGTGGTAAAGTGGGGAAAAGAAAGAAGCCACAAATGATTCATGTGGTGCGTGTGGTCTGACATTTCTTTAGTTCCCCACTTACAACTTTAATTCCTTACTTGCACTAGTTCCCATTTATCGTTTGACACGGAAGAATGGGAGATAAACATGAATTAATTCTTCTCCTATCATAGACGACCTGTGATTAATAGAAGCATGAAGGGAAATAAAGCTTGGAAGGAAGTAGCAGAGACGTTAGAATGCTTTGCTAATCTGCCATCGAGCTAGTACCGAGTTTAGCACATCAAATGTAAATGAATAAACAATTCTCATACTGATCATTGTGTTATTTAAGTTTAAGCTACATAGAGTTTCTCATTGGAACGAAAACAGCTGGATAGTGCCCTTTAATGCTCATCGCTTTCTAGTGTGAATGTAGGTTTAAGTTGTGTGGGCCTAATGATGCATGGGCACCATAAACCCTTTGGGAATATGTGAGTAACTTGAATGAATATTTACTGTATTGCTCCAGTGTTAAACAATCAGTTACACGGTGGTTGATAAAAGACATTCTCTCATGTCTAGAATGTAAAAGTGTGTAGTTTTGAATTTGCGTAACATAGTCACATCTTGTACGTTTTTATCGCTGGAATTCAACACCCGCCCTTAGATTAACATTATAGGTGAGTTTCAAGTCAATTAGTTTGAAGTCATTTTCTCAGTACAGGATAATGTGTTGAAGGTCTTGTGTGTCGTAATCACATGTATGCTACTATTTGGCAAATACAGATCGGGTTGTAAAACGCTGGAGTATTTCTAGAGTAATGGGTGCGAGTCCCTTCTCTCGACATCTCTCAACCTACAATCTTGACAAGAAGAGCCGTTAAAAAGATGAGCTCTTTAAATTTCACAGCAAGGTCTAAATAGCAAACCCCATCCTGCCCTTAACAATATAACCCCCCTGCCCCCACACAACATACCTGTACACAAAACTAACACGTTCACAGGATCTTACCAAAATTAAAATAAAACAAGTGCAAAACCAAGCTGCCATTACATGGTGGCTATAAAATCCTAACCACAACAGGTATACAAAACTGGCAGAGTATTTAAATATATATATGTATGTATATATAGTTTTACAAACAGCTTTCTTCTGTTTGCTGGTGCAACACCTAAAACAACAAGTAACATTGGTTTTAGTTTGAGGGACATATAGGAGCATCTGGAGTGTTTCCACAGGAAAATCCACGTTTCATCTCTCTGTCTCTCTGTCGGTTTGTAAGAAGTGCGCCTGAGAAAATTTGGCACTTGCTCCTTTGTCACTGACACTTGTTGTAGCCGAATATTCCCACAGGGAAGTGTTTTACATGTGTGGGCCACTGTGCAGCCAGCTGGAAAAACTTCACATCGTGCCACTCCACACCATCAATCGAAACTAATAAAAACAAGAGATGAATGGCAGCCATTTAGCCTCAGACACACCTTATTATCATTTAATACACATTAATGGATGCGGAATGAAATCTGGCTGCAAATGACTTGCATGAAAGTTGCATCGATATTTATAGAATCAGAATCAAACTGAAACAAAAGTAAAACAGAATAGAATGCAGTTAACGTATCATTACACAGATACAGATGTAGAACACAGCAGAATTCTTTCTTCACATCAACCAGCTTGTTCGGAAGCTGGGATCAGAGTGCAGGATCAGCCACCATGTGTACGAAACTCCTGGAGCAGACAGGGTTGAGGGTCTCGCTCAGGGGTAGCAGAGTCTGGATTAAACCCCTAATCTGGTTGATAGCTCTAAAATCCACCCACTTAAACATGACCTTAGTGGGTTAGCAACCAGAAGGTTGGAGGTAAAATTCAGGATCTACTACACAGTCACTGCTGGGTCCTTGAGTGAGACCCCTAACCCTGTCAGCTCCAGGGGGCGCCGTATAATGTCTGATCCTGCGCTCTGACCATCCACAACCTCTATATGAGTTGTAATATTAGAAGAAACAATTTTGTTGTACTGCACAAAAAGCAATTCAGCAGTGTTTAAGAGTTCAGCAGTCTGACGGTCTGAGAAAGAACACAGAACCTACAGCCCAACAGACCTGAGGATGTCACAAAAGCTGTTCCAAACAGAAGGTTGTAAATACTATAAGATATATATGAAGTTAAAATAATGTTAATAACTAACCCTCAGTCTGTTATATGGCTCGTTTTAAAACTAATATACAACACAAAAACACAAGCCTACTGAAGGGTGTTAACCTGAACGTCTGGAGTGTGGCTGTGGGAACTTTAGCCCAAAAGCTCAGCCTCATATATCGTATTCCAAATAACTTAAATTTACTGATTAGGGTGTTTGGTGGGTATGACGTAATGT
>JANDJT010000002.1:19051446-19062417 GCA_024331685.1 Stegophilus panzeri | reverse complement strand
AAACAAGAGAGCACGGCTGCGTCCCAAACCGCGTACTTACCTACTATATAGTAGGCGAGATGCGTGTATTTCAGCTACTATATAGTATGTATATAAAATATAAAAAATTTTAAATATAAAATTAAAAATAAAAACACCCAAAACTGTATACGGTACCACAACGAAGACGAACTGTATGTTGATACGTGAAATTCTGGAGGGACGTTGGACGGCGTGACGTGGTGACGTAATGACGTGTGCTGTTAATCTAATTATGTTCTATAACATGAAAAACAGGAACATGAAAGGAGTATTCTAAAAACAGCTCATGTATACACCTTAATCACAATATTATCTTATTCAGAATAAGGTCAATAATTAGATTACTGCTGTCCATGTAAACGTAGTCCATGATAGGCTTTTATATGTTAAGATGTAATAACACTTGCCTGTCATATATTAAACATTAATAAACACTAACACCATTTTCACACTTAAATCAATTTTCCTAAAAGGATTTAATTACAAAATTCTATTTTTATAACATCCTCGTTAATTTTAATTGAATAATCTCCAGCATCAAAGAAAAGTCAGAGACCAACCACATGAGTCATGTGTTTATAATGAATCCTCAGAAACACTAGATAATGTCACACTGCCACGTGGGGGATTGCTCCTCTTAATGAGCTCGTTAGCCGATAGAAAAACATTCACACGTTCTCAGTTGGACTCTTGAGAGACAATTAGTATAACAGAGATGCTGGACAAACTCCACAAACAGGAATAAAGATGGCACAAATGTGTAGAAGATTCAAGTATATATGTATATATAATGTTGAGCTTTATAAATAGCTCCTATAGCATAACGCAGGTGGAACAATACACATGATTGTTTTCTGTGAAAGGATGAAAGAAAGGAAGAAAGAAAGAAAGAAAGAAAGGGTGGTGAATTTGACTTTACCTAGGAGACATCATATTCTGAGACTCGGTCTTGCAGATTTTGCCCATCGAGTTGGCCAGTTTCTCCACGCTCATGTCCCAGCTCAGGTTGGCATCATGTTGGCTTGGCGCTCCTCCCACTCCTGCGTCCTCCTCAGCCGCCTCCTGCAGACACAACAACGTCACACCATGCAAGACATCTAAAGGTTGTCATGGTAACAGCCACTGAGCCAGACCATAGGCAACAAATGAGAACCTGTGAGCACAGATGTCCTTGAGGGGGTGTTTTTGCACGTGAATGTGTGTGTG
The DNA here is from genome assembly GCA_024331685.1 of Stegophilus panzeri. NCBI lineage: Eukaryota > Metazoa > Chordata > Actinopteri > Siluriformes > Trichomycteridae > Stegophilus > Stegophilus panzeri. The sequence goes on along the minus strand of JANDJT010000002.1, from coordinate 19,061,190 downwards.
TGTGTGTGTGTGTGTGTGTGTGTGTGTCTAGGCACGTGGCTGTGAGACCAATGGAAAAAGGAGTATGTAACTGAGAGTCAGCATGCTATTAAATAGCACACCTTATTCTGTAGACTCTATATTAGAGGTGTAAATAGCCATAGATCCGTATCAGTGCGCTAGTCTCAGTATTTACAGTATTTACCTTCTGAACCGATTCAGAACGGCATGTGTCCGGCAAAAGTTAGGAGGTGACGGTGACTGAATCAATACAAACATCTACTATACAAGCACATACAAACAAACAAAAAATCATTGCATTGGTAAAATCTAACGAAACACATCACTTTTTTCCCTGTAATATTATTTAAAAGTGTCCTATGTCCTAATATCCTTTTCTCTCTGTGTGTCTCTTACTCCATACCTGTTAGTCCCATTGAAAGAGGCGTAGCTTCTGTGCTTGTCAGAGTCAAAAAGGAGGTGTGGCCTCTGTGCTCCTGAGTCCTAAATTAGGAGGCGTGGCCTCTCCTCCTGTCAGCCCCAATAAAGGAGGCATGGCCTCTGCTCCTGTCAGCCCCAATAAAGGAGGTGTGGCCTCTGCTCCAGTCAGTCCCTATAAAGGAGTCGTGACCTCTGTGCCTGTTGGTACCTGTGAAGGAGGCATGGCTTCTGCTCCTGTCAGGCCCAATAAAGGAGGCGTGGCCTCTGCTCCTGTCAGTCCCAATAAAGGAGGCGTGGCCTCTGCTCCAGTCAGTCCCTATAAATGAGTCGTAACCTCTGTGCCTGTTGGTACCTGTGAAGGAGGCCTGGCCTCTGCTCCAGTCAGTCCCAATAAAGTAGTAGTGGCCTCTGTGTTTGTCAGACTTAACAAGAGAAGCATAGCTTCTGTGTCTGTTAGTCTCAATAAATGAGGCTGGGCTCTAAACAGCTCTAAATCATGAGCTGATAAATGTGTTTGCTATATATGAGACTGAGATACATACACTCTACTCCTACTCTATATGTAAAGCTAACCATGCATCCTCTCTCTCTCAGCAGTGGTTGCTGAGAAGCTGAACAGTAAGTACAGATGGATCAAATGAGGCAGCAGTGGTAACAAATGAGCAAATGGCCTCCTCAGTCATCAACACACTGATACTAAACACACACTACAGCACTCTAGCAAAGTGTAATGGAGCTCTCAGTGGGTCTGCTTCCATTTAACTGACCAAGCGGGGAAATAACGGAACTGAGATATGATAACAAGACCAGCATAAAGTGGCCATCAGACAGAGTGACACTGAGAGGAGAGACAGACACTGACCCCCGCTATAGCCTCCACTATAGACGTCTCATCCTGGTACCGGCCAGCTGCTGCTCTGTCCTTCTCCACTGCAAGCAGGTCTCCACCCTACACACACACACACACACACACACACACACAGCACAGAGAACAGAGTGAGCAAGTCAAAGATAGCTACCTCTGAACAGACAGGGAATTTTGTGTGTGTGTGTGTGTGTGTGTGTGTGTGTGTGTGTGTGGTTTTGATTAAGGTCTTACAGCAGCAGACTGATCTCTGGGCTGACTCTTCTGACTGTGCAAACTCCCGATTTCGGTTTGAGAGCTAGAGTGAGACATGCCCTCAAAGAATGGCCTGAAAGACATAATTATATTAGTTCATTTTTATTAATACCCTAAAAGATTTACTTGTTTAATATATTAATCTGAACAATATTAAGTGTATAATTTTATACAGCCACAGGTTCCTATCACATAAACTATGGAAGGTAAATATTTGTAGCTTTCTTTAGCAAAGAAAACCACAAAGAGGCATCATCACATCAATTACATCATACACTTCAATGTTTCAGATTCATTTCGAATTTATTTAGCCACAGTAACAGCTTGAGCCGTGTAAAAATCCGACATCAACTAGTCTACAAAAGTTTTTTGTTTTTTCATTTAACCACATCCTGAATAGCTTTCTATTCATACATGTGTTCTGTATATAGGATGTTGCACAATCATTCAATATATTGTATATACCATATACAATATATCAATTAATCAATTTATTGTATGCACTAGATGACCTATGGAATGCCACTGATATTCAAACACAGAAAAGGGGGAACTAATGTCACTTCTGGTCACACACGTTCTTCATATTTTGTCATTTAATTAAAACATAGGTTCTCAACCTTTGTAACTAAAGCCCCCCTAAATCTCCCCTATCATGTGGCACCCCTCCCCCCATATTGGAGGAGGCCAGGTATAATGATTATCTATTCTACATAAAATCTAGCTATATATAACCTAATCTATAATCTGTTTTTGATAGACAGATAAATAGATAGATAAATAGACAGATATTTTTTGTACTTTTTTAATTACTTTTCATAACTTTTATGATTTTTAAAAATAACTTTTATGACTTTCATAAAACTGTATAACGGACAGGTATGGGACATTAATGATCAAAATGTTTCTGAATACTATAACTAGAACAGAAGAACTAGGTTGTAATAACGTGGACTATTTTACATGTAAAACATGTTGCATTACATTCGTCTTGCGTTCTAAAAACATTCATATATGAATGATGTAAATTGGGATGAAGGGTCTCATGATCCATGACATTGTTAAATCTCCGGCTCTCAGCCTCTCACTGAACAGAGCAGACGCAGAGAGAGGTGTGAGTGCAGCGGGAAAGCAAGACCTCGCGCATGCAGGACAGTACTGGTGATATTTGGAAAGTTGCTACGGTTTGTCCAAAAAGTTGCTAGATTTGTTGCTAGGCGATTTTTTTGTGCCAAAAAGTCGCTAAAGGGGTCTGAAAAGTCGCTAAGTTGGCAACACTGGTCTGCACTGACAGCTAGATAAAAGGCCGCTAAGCTCCGCCTCTCCCCAGCAAAAAGAAAATACAGAGAGAGAGGGAACGCGGGGTTTTTCATTAATGCACATTCTATTTGAAAGGCAATAAAATACACCGAGACCCCAAATGATGCCATGTCTGTGTTTTTTTCTTGAAAATAATTTGCGCCCCGCTTCCAATCTCTCCATTGAATGAAAAGCTAACACTACATTAAATTAACACGCCACTTAAACAACATGAATTTATTCACCACCTTTTTTTGCCGAAAAGATTCTATGTTTATGTTTCCATAGACATACTCTAGTTGACTAAAATTAAAATGAGATCTTATACATGTAAATGTAGATTTTATTTGAATATGTATTACAAAAATGTTAAGAAATTCTGCAAGCCCTATCACACACAGTCTTCAATATACTGCATGCAATATGTTATTATTCTGCCTATAACATTTACTGCTTGTGATCACATTCTATGGAGATCAAAGCCATAAGAGGAGTCTTGGGGTTGTTCTAATTCACCAGATTTTCTACTGCACTCGGGGAGGGGCAGCCTCTTACTTGAGCTTAGGTTTCGGGGTGCTGAGTACGCTGTCGTTGTCCTCCATCTCCGGGCCGCTGTCGCTCTGATTATACACCTCCAGGCTGTCGTACAACAGATCCAGATCCTCCTCCACCTCCTGGGTCTGATCCACCGGGTCTGAGTCCAGAACCTGAGGCCACAAACAGACACACACACGCATGCTTAAAGGTGTGTTATAGCACCTAAAGCTGTGTAACTGGTTTCGAGAGAGGATAAAAGGTTTCTTTGCTTTTCAATTTGCATACATAAAGCAGGCACATGAAGTTTACATTAACATTGCCATATCTCTGTTCGTTCTGTCACAGGCCAAACTGTGAGAAGGTTTTAACTGTATCTGCACACTGAAAGCAGAGTGAATAATGCCCTCTGCTCCTCGCACCTTTGACTTGCCGGTTGGCATTTGCACACTGCCTACAGCACTTGGCATTTGGTGCTTGAGTACAATGTCTTGAACCTTTGAATCATCAAAGTGTGGATTTTGGAAGGAAACCATGACAGGGTATGCTGTTAATAATCTGTGAAAACAACAGGGGTGGTGTAATATGGCCTAAAATGTATTAATAGCCTATAACATTATATCCTGAACTGTTTTATTGCTCTCATACCACAGCAGGTTTAAAGCTTGAATGACACATTGTGCTTTTTTACTCATTTATAGTTACATTTAATGTTGTGGAACAACCTAAAAACAACTGAATTCCCGAGAGGATTTAATTGCAAAGTTACTATGTATCTAGATATGAATCATCAAAAAATGTTTCTCCCCAATTTGATGCCTGCTAATTCCACGCACCAGCCAGCGCTCTTCTATCATACAGCAGCTAGCAACCTGGGAGCGTGAAGGCTAACACGTGCTTCCTCCGAGACACGCAACGCCGACTGCAGCTTTTACATGCTGCCCATGCTGCTTTACACACACAGAGGAAAGCGCTATCTGCCACCTTCCGCATACATGAGCTCACAGACACTTGTGATTGGCTAGGTTTTCTCTGATTGACAGGGGAGAGAGAGTATGCCACCCCTCCCACACAGACAGCACGGTCAATTCTGCTCCCTTGGCTCCCAGCCACATCAAAAATATTTGCTAATAAGTTCTAATAATGTATAGAGATCCCATATCTTTGGGTTAACTTTCCTGGAAGTGATGATCTCCAAAACTATTTTTGTTTATAGCTATAGTATCATTGTGGTCTTTATAACACTAAGAGATAGGTACAAAAAGGTTTTTCATTTCAGGGGCACTTTTATGCGTCAAACTGTAAAATGTAATTTCTGGCTACTTAAGACTTTTTTAGGACACATACAGTATTACACCCTGTAATAACGAAATTCATACTGAGAACATAGTCAGGATTAGCATTTTCCCCATTATTGTGGGTAAATTATCTCCAGCTCTCAGCCACTCACTGAACAGAGCAGACGCAGAGAGAGGTGTGAGTGCAGCAGGAAAGCAAGACCTCGCGCTTGCAGGACAGTACTGGTGATATTTGGAAAGTCGCTAAAGTTTGTCCAAAAAGTCACGAGATTTGTCGCTAGGCGCTTTTTTTTGTTGTTGCAAAAAAGTCGGTAAAGGGGTCTGAAAAGTGGTTAAGTTGGTAACACTGGTCTGCACTGACAGCTAGATAAAAGGCAGGCTAAGCTCCGCCTCTCCCCAACAAAAAGAAAATACAGAGGGAGAGGGAACGCGGGGTTTTTCATTTATGCACATTCTATTTGAAAAGCAATAAAATACACCGAGACCCCAAATGATGCCATGTCTGTGTTTATTTATTGAAAACAATTTTTCCAATCTTTCCACTGATTTAATAGATAACACTACGACAAATTAACACCATTAACATCATAGTCATGATTAGCATTTTACCCATTATTGTGTAGCTCTAAGGGCATAGTCCTACCATCGCTTATAATAGTAATAATGAGGACTGACTCTTTTTTTTTTAAACGTCCCATTTTTTCAAACACTCTCAGACTAACTGACCATCACTCCTCCTGTATCACACGCACGCATATACATTCACACAACTTGAGTACCGAATTCTGACACTGACACACATCGCTATCCTACACATGGTCGATGCACAGCTGCTACTACACATCAAATTCAAATTCCCTGCCTGTAATTGGATCGTTTGTTTGACCTGTCCTCATAGACATACACAGCTCCACATCCTGTAATCAGTCTTGTTGCTAACAAGCTCACAGAATGCAGAAACAATGCCATAACCATCAAGAGAGGTGGCATTTAGATACTGATTAATACAGCTACACATAGTCTGGAGCCTTCAATTCAATTTCAAGTTATTAAAATCATAATTCATAACTGATTAACATCTCAGGGCCGGTGGGAGGCCATTATGAAGCTTGTGTTGACAGGCATTTGGAGATTAGCTTTCGCTTTGGCAGTCAGTCGTAAACAGAGGTGCCAGTCACAGAGCTCAGATGCAATCGGAAAAGGACAAAGTCATATGTATCTTTAAAAAAAAGGAACTATTCCTTATATGAAGAAATATCCACATTCAATTCTCTAACCTTTATACAGTATTACATACCTACTTTCAAAGGGCTTCAAGAGTGTGTGATAGAGCATAGTGTGTGTTGTTTTTTTCTCTGCACTACTAAGTCGATAGATATGTGGTGGCATAAAGTAAAACGTATAGCGGACATTAGTATCTGTAGGTCTAGTTCAGTTTTAGCGTGTAGCATGATTTGAAACTCTTTCTTCAGCCTTTAAAGTAGTATGATTTTAAATATTTAGCTTTAGCTTCTGAAGAATGAATATTTAGCTTTTACTGTACAGTGACTGAAACATTAGCTTTAGCTTCTGGAGAAGCATGACCTGAAATATTAGCTCTACCTTCATGTGTACAATTTTTGGAACCATTTAGCTTCAGCTTCTGGATTAGCATAATTCAAAACTTTTTTTATTTTACAATTCAAAATACTATCATTAGAAACATTTAGCTTTAGTTTTTGAAGTAACATGACTTTTACAACATTTAGTTTTAGCCTTTAAAGTACTGTGATTTAAAAATATTTAGCTTTAGCTTCTGGATTACTCTGATCAAAGACATTTAGCTTTCGGTTGTTGTTGTTGTTGTTTTTAAAGTACAATGTTTTAAAACATTCATTTTAGTTTCTGAAGTACCAAGATTTTAAACATTTAGCTTAAAATATTTAGAGTACTATGATTTGAAATATTTAGCTTAAACCATTGAAGTACCATGACTGAAAACATTAAGATTTAGCTTCTGGGGTAGCATGACTTGAAGCATTTAGCAATAGCTATATAGCTATATTTAGCTTTAGCTTGTACTTGTGCTTCATGTGCGTTTAACTTGTAAATGCGATCTTTCTGATATGACCTGAACGATGTTCTTCAGAAGAAATACTGAATAAACATTAAGAACAAAAAGGTCTAGCTGTGCTATTCTGATTGGCTAGCATAGAATTTCCGATCCTTCCCACCCATATAGAAGCATAGATTTAAACTCTACAGGACTCCCAGCCAATATTGAGGGCATTATGTGGTCTATTATAGCATAGCAGCTGAGGTTCTGATGGCCTGAAATATCTAGGGCACTTCCTGCGTGACTCAGAGATAATACAGTTAATGTTACAGAAGCAGGCAAACCAAACTAAACTGATTATATGACCCTTAAAACAATATGGCTGACCACAGCCGTGTTCCACGGGATACCGTTCAGATTAACGCCCTCTGAGAGCCAGATCAAGGCTTAAGCAAGAACATAGCAACAAAGACCCTTAAATACTGCAACGAACACATATTGTGGTAATTTGTGTTCTGCTTTGCTCATACAGTTCACTCCTGTTATTAGATCAAGTTCTAATAACGTGCAGAGATCCCGTATGTTTGGGTTAATCTTTTATTATTTTTTGAAAATCTGTGGCTGGTCCAGTGTCAAGTTTTTATCTGCGATCTGGGACGATTCTGTGTTCGTATTAAAAGTACAGGAGTGTTGTGTAGGCTTGTACAAAAGTGGCTGGTTTGGCGATTTCCTGCATTCTGCTGTATGCAGGGCTCACGAGAGAACAAAAGCGCTCACCTCATCTGAAACTTTGAACCTCTTCAGAAGGGCAACAAACTTCTGCTTGAAATTAGGTTGCTGGAGAGGAAAAGGAAAAACACTTGGATATAATTTTAAACACATTTAACACACACACACACACACACATACACACAGAGGTGAAAACAGCTTTACAACTTACAACCCAAAGTGATTATCCTGTTATAAATGAACAGTATGTAATTTTAAAAGTGTCTCTAGACTTGAAATAATCCATAGTTTTAAATATATTTTTGATACACTACAAGTTGCAATATAGCCGTGTCATGGATTTGTTCGTTTCTTCATTCCAGGCTTTGTTTTTACAGCCTGGAAACTGGCTCTGCCAACAACTAGAAAAGAGGTGCTCAGCTCTACCTACTACTGCCTAATGAGGTATGTGTAGTTTCAAACAGGGGTTGCTGAGGGAACAGGGAAGCCTTGTCAATGTGTACGTTTACATGCACATAAAGATTCAGTTTAAGGTCTAAACTCGTGTTGCAGCCATATTCCAAATACGATGTTTACATGCATACAGGCATCAGAATATTCCTGTATACATGGTTGTTGTAAGTATGCCTGAGTTGCCTAAATTCCTAGCCTACAGCCAAGCATCTGTTAGCACCCACAATTCCTTGCGGACTGAGCATGCACATGTATCTCCTTTCAGTGGATTATTTTCTGAATAAGGTGTTTACATGCAACAAATTTCTGATTAAAACATGCATATTCAAGGGGTGGGAATCAGAATCAGACTATTGTCTTAACCTGAGCCGGGTAATCGGATTGCGGCGTTTACATACTTAGACTCGATACATAATTAGAATATCGCCAAATTTCAATTACTATCAGAATACTGATGTGCATGTAAACACAGTCAAAGTTTTCATTTTTAATTTACGTTTATGGCATTTGGCAGACACCTGACAGAGCGACATACATTGATCTCATTTATGCAACTGAGCAGCTGAAGGTTAAGGGCCTTGCACAAGAGCCCAGCATTGGCAGCTTGGTAGAGCTGGGACTTGAACTTACAACCCTCCAACCTGTAGTCTAACATCTTAGCCACTGAGCTAGCACTACCACGTCCATCACCAACTCATCTCTCAGGCAGTAGAGGGCCTGTAACTTTTAACTCTAGCTTTAAGCTACACTATTATTTGTCAAATTTATTAACAACTAAGAATTTGCTCCAAAATGGTGAATTACCCATCTCAGCGTGAGTACGCATTCAAAGGGGTAAACAGGTCTAAGAAAGCTTCACGTCAGTTCAAGTCTTACGTAGATTAGCCTCTCTCAGCCCACTAACAAAAAAAATCGTTAAACCTACTGCACATGCATTTCACAAACAGCAAACACTGTCATCTAGAAGTTAAACAACTTTTTAAACATGTCAGACTGCTCTAACTAAACTATTCTGGCTTTACGATGAGATCAAAGTGGGTTTAAAAGCACCGAAGCACTCAGACCATGTGATTGTTTTTAAGGTGAACGTGTCTAACAGATGTGAGAGCTACAGTATATCATAATCTACACTATATTGGTCTAGCACCGCAGTGATCTTAGCCTGATATTTCTGTTGCTGATGCTTAGCTTAGAGTAGAGGATTAAGTCAACACCTGCCAAGGCCTCACAGAGAGCTGTGAGCAGGGCGTTAACAAAATCACACCACCATAAAGCACAAAGCTTCTTACTAATAGCTGACAGAACTGATGCACATAAAGATATCAAACTCCATCATTTCATTCGGAGGCATTAATAGGGATATACATTTTGGTCATTTAGAGTCTGAGAGTATTCAAATTTGCAGCGAAGTGGTTCGATCTTGGATTGACTCTATAGCCTAGTGGGTTTGCATTGTCAACAAAGCTTGCTCTGAGTTGTGTTCTCTCAACCCTGATAGCATTAAACACGTGCCTAACTATCTTCATTCTCTCTTATCGTTTTTTGCGTTTAAATTTGAGGCAGGTGTGGACAAATTGCTAGCCCGGTACGTGCAGACTACCAGATTTCATTCAGTTGCCCAGCAGAAAACCGGTTGATATAACAGCCACCAGTGATTTTTTTACTTCGCTCGCCCAAAAAGCATTAAAACAAACCTTCTGACTTCTGCAAAAGAAACTTGAAATTAGAGATGCACCGATACTAAATATCTCAGCCGATACCGATAACCGATACTGACATTTCTGCCTTTTATACCTTCTTTTAAATTAATAATAATTAATTCCACAATTCTGAAAGAAATGCAAATAAAAACTTTA
>JANDJT010000002.1:18992775-19019902 GCA_024331685.1 Stegophilus panzeri | reverse complement strand
CCACAGATGCAAGTTAAGGCTTTACTATGCAAAGCAGAAGCCATACATCAACACTGTTTAGAAGCACCGCCGACTTCTCTGGGCTCAGTCTCATCTGAGATGGACAGTAGCACTGTGGAATCGTCGTATTGTCCGGGCCAAAGAGCAAAAGGACCATCCATGCTGTTATTAGTGTCAGGTCCAAAAGCCAGCGTCTGTCATGGTATGGGGGTGTGTCAGTGCCCATGTGCTTGCACATCTGTGAGGGCAGCATTAATGCAGAACGATATGTGCACATTTTGGAGCAACATATGCTGCCATCCAGAGCAGGACAACGGCAAACCACATTCTGCCCAGATTACAAGCGCATGGTTGCGTAAGCAGAGAATGTGGCTGCTAGCATGGCCTGTCTGCAGTCCTGACCTGAAGCCCCCGTACAGTTGCGCAGCTGAAGAAATGCATAATGGATGAATGGGGGAAAATTTTGCTTGCTAAACTTAACCAACTAGTGTCTTCAGTACCCAAACACATAAGTGTTATTAAAAGAAAAGTGATGTTACACAGTGGTAAACAGTGAAGTGTCCCAACTTTTTTGGAGTGTGTTGCAGTCATAAGATTTGAAATGAGTGTATATTTTCAAAAATAAATTCAATTCACAAAGTAAAACATCAAATAATGTGTTAATAAAGTGTTTCTGAATAGAGTACAGGGTGAACTAAATTTTCAAATGACTCTTTTTGTTTGTTTGCTTTTTGCATTTTCCATACTGTCCCAATTTTTTCAGAATTGGGGTTGTAAGCACGGTTATTTTCTAAGACTTATTTGATTTTTCAAATCTGAAAGAGAATAATATGCCCAACTTGGAGAATGAAATTCCATAACTCTGATCATCAGTTGAGAGTTCTGCAAAAGTTTGAAGAACTGTCAAAAAATTATTTAGCAATGAGGTCAATTTTAAAGTACAATTCTGTGACGATATTGCAAATTGTGATAATCATTTACTGAACTAGTATAATATTAACTTTTAATATCAGCATGTGCTTTTTTTTTTTTTTTTCTCCCATTGTTCTCCACAATTTGGTCACCTTCCCAGCCACCAACTAGCTCTTCCTTATCATATGATAGCTACTAACCTGGGAGGGTGAATTCAAACATGCGCTTCCTCCGAGACATCTTAAGCCAACACATTTTGTCAAACTGTTGCTCATGCTGCATCACAATGCAGCATAACACTCGAGTTGCTGTGACTGAGAACATCCCTCCCACCCTCCCTGAGAGCACGGACAGTTTTACTCCCTTGGCTCTCGTCCACAGATGGATATGGCATTACCGGGATTCAAACCTGATCTCCCAATGATTTTTTTATATTTATGTTGTAGCTAGGCTTAGCTACTAAACTTTTCATTCAAAGAAAGTATAAGTATATTTAAGTATAATCCAAAACCAACTCTTAAAAAGTAAATCTATAAACTAGTATTTTATTATCTTTTTTTTTATTATTGTTTATTTATTTATTTATTTTTATGAAACTATGTGGAAAAGCTCATTAGTATTCCAAAATAGTGCACTTTACCCCAATTTTGACCTTCCACTCTAATTCTGTCCCCAAAGCTCTGAATGGGAATTGGATGCAGTGCAGCCTCAGGCTTTAACACCAGAGGACAATCACATTAGCAGGCCAGTCATTGCCGTCATTTCAGCCAAAGTCGATCAATCTGACCCATTACAGCAGGGTAAAGGAGAGACTAGGAGCTAAACTGTGCCTTTTAGAGAGCCATTAGGGAGCAGACAGTACTGATTACTGCATTTTGCTTACACATTCAGCCCTATCTAGTCTGCACTGCTGGTATAAATGACTCTTGGCTTGAAGCTCTTTTACATTAAATGATTTTAATACAATTGTAATGTCTGCCAGCGTTCTGCCAGCATTCTTGATAGTGAAAAGATGGAGCAAAGGTTTGTCTGATTCTAACCACAATGCTTAAATGATGAGCTGGGAAGAGTACTGTATATATGGCATCAGTGTTCACTTACAGTGAACACATTTACAGTAACCTGGAAAGAACTGGCCTCCTGGGTGCTATGTGTGGCCGGTGCTTGGACCCCACAGATCGCTGCTTGCATTTATATTTAAAAAATATATATTTTTTCAGTTTTGAATTACTATATTACTTTTAATTTTCATTTGAGATTTAATTTAGTTTCTCTTAGTTGTTTTGTTATATTCCTGTTAATAATTTCTTATTTATATCTATAATATCTATTTCATATACATGTTTTATTTCCAGTTTCAGTTTTAGTCATTTAAATTCTAGGGTCTTATTTTATGTTGTGGACCATGCTGTGTGAAACTGCCAACAGATATTCATCAATAAAGCTTAATAATTAAAACTTAAGCCCTTCATCTTCATTTCTTGGTGTTGGCAATATGCCAAAAATATCATATCACGATTCTCAAAGACATGTTGATTCTCAAATATACAATATGTATCACGATAAATAGGATTGCTAAGAAACAAAATGTCAAAACCCGAGTTTAATGATACTTTTATTTACAAATATATAATTATAAATGTTTATATACATACACACACATAGTACTGTGCAAACGTTTTAGGCACATGCAAAGAAATGCTGTACAGCAAATATTGCTTCAAAATAAAGAAATTAAATGTTTCTACATTTTTAAAAAATACCGTAAAGGACAGTAAACAGTAGTAAATTTTTTTGTCTGAAAAGTGGTCTCTTACGTAATATGCTGCTTTCTTTAATGACATTTTTCTGTAATATTTAATTTTGTGCTGGGAAACTAATGTTTGGGAATCTAAAATGGAATCATAATGCAGAAGTCGTATAATAAAAAATCTATAACAAAGTTTGTACTAAAAAAATAGGGTGCCTAAAACTTTTGCACAGTACTATATATATATATATATATATATATATATATATCACTACATTATTTTATTTCTGTTTATGAAAACGTTTTTCCGTTTTTTTACAATAATTATTTTTTGCAATAACCCTGGGTCGGAAACCTCTTCATGAAAACAGCTGTGCATATATTCTGTTTATTCCAGAAATTAGTTTCATACATTGTGTATGCTCGAAATGGAGAACTTTTGTGTAAATGATGCTATGCTTGCAAAAGTATGATGCGTCCCGGTGACCTTAGCTTTGGTGTGTAAACAGCAATCTGTTATCCTTTGAGAGGTGTGTATCAAAAGCTGTATGCTCTTCAGATCCACACAAACTCTGGGATGATGAACAACAAAAGATTCGGCATTTACATAATGAATGGGGCTGCGTCCTCAAATAAGCATTTATTCAGTCATGATCAATGCCTGACGTTCACGAGGAGCCTCGCTCAGTTTAATTATCCATATAAGCAAGAAATGTGCTAATGTCCTTCAGCCTTCACAATATGTTTTATTTCAGAACTGCATGTGTAAGAAGAGCTTCAAAAGCACTGTAGTTCCAGGCTGCAAAGCACTACTACGATAGAAATAACAATAGTCTGTGTGTGTGTGTGTCTGTGTCTTCTGACTTTGTAAACAGAGCAGTGGAGAGCTGAGAGCCTGCTGTTCTTTATATAAATGAACAAACACTTGTTGACTTAGCAGACTGCACCCTGATGTGCCTCCATCGCGCAAAGGCCGACTCCATGCCATACACAGCTGGGCATTCTCCCACTGGACCAACTTTCACTCACTAACCCTAACACATGCACCAACCTATTAGCAGGAAATGACTCACACAGGAAATGATGTTGATTGTGCTACACACTCCCTAGCTTGCATGTGCTGGAGTGCCGTCACATTTCACTGAACAATGTACTGTGGTGAATGTAAACATAACTTACAAAGTTATCACACACTCACAATCGACAGTCTGGACATTTAACATTGTGTGGTATAAAACTGTCCACATGCAAAAGTGGAGAGCAAAAATAAAAACTATGTATTTTGTCAGCTTTTGTTTCATGGAAATTATTCGCTAATATGAATATAAATCAAAGCTCAGTGTGACCGAGTGCTGCTGACTCGATCAGTATGTGGAAGCAGAAGGGCATCCAGTCATGTTTGTGTATAATCATGTTGCGTATATATGTACAGTCAAGACAGTCACAGTCCAGTGTATCCCATAATCCATTGTGTCAGTGCTCTCTAGGGTGGGAGGAGTGGCATACTCTTTCTCGTACATTTACATTTACATTTAGGGCATTTGACGCCCTTATCCAGACTGACTTACAGAAGTGCTTTGAAGTCTCTATCAATAAATACATCCTGATACTGGTTCACTAGGTCACAGACTAATAATACCATCAGTCTTCAAACTCTGTTGGGAGGTAATATAGTAAGAAAATACAGATTTTATTTAAATGAAAAGTGCTAATTTAAGTACTTTATGAAGAGGTAGGTCTTTAGATTAGGTCATTTGAAGACTGGCAGTGATTCAGCTGTTCAGACATCTAGAGGATGTTCATTCCACCACCGAGGTGCCAGAACAGAGAAGAGTCTTGATGCATGCCTTCCTTGTACCCTGAGAGATGGTGGCACCAGTCTAGCAGTGCTAGAGGTTCGGAGGGAGCGAGGTGCAGTGCAGGGTGTGATAAGTGGTTTGAGGTAAGTGGGTGCTGGTCCATTTTTGGCTTTGTAGGCAAGTATCAGAGTTTTAAATCTGATGCAGGCAGCTACAGGAAGCCAGTGGAGGGAGCGTAGCAATGGGGTGGTGTGGGAGAAGTTAGGAAGGTTGAAAACAAGTCGAGCAGCTGCATTCTGTATTAGTTGCAGAGGTCGAATGGCGCTCAGAGGTTTAGGGTTAGACCTGCCAGGAGTGAGTTGCAGTAGTCCAGTCTCGAAGTGACAAGAGACTGAACCAGCACCTGAGTGGCCTGTATGGACAGAAATGGACGAATCCTTCTGATGTTGTAAAGGAGAAATCGACATGAGCGTGTCAGATCAGCAATATGAGAGGAAAAGGACGGTTGATTGTCTATGGTTACCCCAAGGTTGCATGCAGTAACCAAAGGGGGATCAGAGAGTTGTCCAGGGAGATCACAAGATCCTGACATGGTGATGAATCACCTAGGATGAACAATAGTTCAGTTTTACTGGGATTAAATTTCAGCTGATGAGCTGCCATGCATGATGAGATGTCTGCCAGACATGCTGAGATCTGAGCAGAAACAAGAGGATCTGAGGGAGGGAAGAAGAGGATGAGTTGAGTGTCATCCGCATAGCAGTGGTATGAGAACCCATGTGAGGATATGACCTCACCAAGAGATCAAGTATAGAGTTATAACAGAAGAGGACCAAGTACTGAGCCTTGTGGGACACCAGTGGAGTGCCTGAGGAAAGCATACGTGGATCCCCTCCACATCTCCTGGTATGAGCGACCTTCCAGGTAGGAAGCAAACTTCTGCCATGCTGCACCATGAATTCCAAGACTCATGAGGGTGGACAAGAGAGTCTTGTGACTGTGTCAAACACTGCTGAAAGCTCAAGGGGGATGTGGACTGATAATAGTTTGGCTGATCTAGCAGCATGTAGCTTCTCAGTGACAGCCAAGAGGGCAGTTTCTGTGGAATGTGCCGCTTTGAAGCCAGACTGGTTAGGATCTTGGAGGCTGTTCTGTGAGAGGTAGAGAGAGAGATGATTGTAGACAGTGCATTCAAGGATTTTAGAAAGAAAAGAGAGAAGTCGGTAGTTGCCGATGTCAGAGGGATCCAGAGTGGGTTTCTTCAGGATGGGAATAACCCTTGCTCTCTTAAATGCAGTTGGTACATGACCAGATGATATGGAGCCATTGATGATAGTCATGATGAAGTGGCGGAGGTGAGATGGTCTGGAGCGTTGTGGAAAGGATTGGCTCCAATGGGCAGGTGGTAGGATTGCAGGATAAGATGACCTGCAGAATCTCTTCTGTTGCTAGATTAGAAAAATGTGCCAGTGACAGAGAAGGAAGTCCTCAGTGGGTGGTGTAGGAGTTGGGGTAGAAGTGAAAGTCTGGCAGATTTTTTCAATCTTCTCATCATAAAAGGTGGCAAAGTCTTCAGCAGTCAGGGAGGACGGAGCAGGAGGAGCTGGTGGGTTGAGTAGTGAAGAAAATATGTTGTGGAGCTTGTGAGGGTCTTGTGCAGACGTTTCCAGCTTTTCCTTGTAGAAGGCAGTCTTAGCAGAAGTCAATTCAGATGAGAATTTGGACAGGGGAGCGTGGTAAAAGGCAAGATCTGTGTCGAGTTATGATTTCTTCTACTTTCTCTCTGCTGTTCTTAGTTCTCTCCGATTGCTGCGTAACACATACGAGAGCCAAGAAACAGGGTGAGAAATCTTCCTAGGTTTAGCGGATAGAGGGCAGAGGAGGTCCATGGATGAGGAAAGTGAGGAGAGGAAAGTGTCTGTGGCTAACTGCGATGGTAGGAAGGAAAAGGATTCAAGGTCTGGAAGGGATGATAGGATGCAGGAAACTATGGAGGAAGGAGAGATAGAATGAAGGTTTCGGTGGGTAGGAGAGAAGTATTGATAGCTGGTTTTAGGAAGGATAAGGAGGGTGAAGGATACCAAGTGATGATCAGAGGTGTGGAATGGGGTAGCATTGATGTTTGTAGCTGGAGAGGGGCGACTGAAGACCAGGTCCAGGATATTTCCTCCCTTGTGTGTGGGTGGGCAGCTGTTGAATGTCAAGGAGAAGGAATGCAGAAGAGGGAGAAGGCTAGAGGACTAGAGCTTATCAGAGGGAAGGTTGAAGTCTCCAAGGAGTGTAAGAGGTGTGCTGTCGGTAGGGAAAAGACTGAGGAACATGTCCATTTCTTCAATAAAGTCTCCTAGGGGACCAGGAGAGTGGTAGTTGACGATGATAAGAAGGTTGACCATTGCAAAATCCTGTATGGACTGAGTAATAATCTTAAAATACATATAAACTCATTAGTTTATTGGTGTCTTTGTAGTAGAGATGGGCATTTCAACCATGGGCATTGAACCATTTTCAAACAGGATTCAAATATTCCAACAAGAGAATGTGGAAACTGTCTCTAAAGACCAGTTCACATGGATGTCTGATGCAGTATCTATATTATACACTCAATTTAAAAAAAAAAAACTTCAAATGACTCATTAATAAATAATTAATGCCATGTTATTCCTCGTTCGAGAACCCATTCGGATATTCAAAAGATTATGTGTATCCCTACTTCATATCTACCCAAGCTCTATCTTCTAACACACTGACTCATGAGACAGCAATGTCAGGACAGGACAATATAGTGGCTTAGTATCCATCACTCGTTTTTCTGGACTATCTTGACATATGACCCTATTTTCTCTGACTCTCTGTCCGTGTTGCAATCGAGCTAATTGTAGAACAGCACATTAAGCCTCTTAGGTGGCTTCTGTTGTGCCTGAGGTAATTATTGACCCAGAAACAGCATAGTGTGGTTTGCACTGATAAGCCATTATAGTAAATCCATATTTGTCCATCGATGACTACATGTGAGAGCTGAAAAGATGGAGCGAGAACCCAGAAGATTTAGTAAACAAACTCAGAGATCCCATGTGAATCTAAACAATGATGCACAAGTCTCCTATCACGTCTGTCCACATACGTTCACATGCATATCTGGGTGTGTCCTTCTCAGACTGACATGTGAAATCAATCTCTCTCTCTCTCTCTCTCTCTCTCTCTCACACACACACACACACAGACACACTTTAGGCGCAGAGATGGCTACAATTGATGAGTCAGTATTTTACTCTGGGACCTAGAAAACACATTAACAAGAATGCATCAGCTCGGAAATAAGTGTAAGTGGTATTAGCTGCATCTGGTCTATAGTCTATAACTTTTGAACAGATGGGCTCACATTATCTTCAAGCACTCTTTAGTATGATGCAGAATTCATAGTTGAATCAATGAATGAAAGTTGCCAGTCGCTGAGACAGTGAAGCAACCCCAAACCATAACATTTCCACCACCGTACTTCACAGTTGGTATGAGGTGCTTGGTCAGCGCAAAACATGTCTGCTGTTACTGTGGCCAAACAACTCTAGCTTTGATTTGTCTGTCCAGAGCACATTATCCCAAAAGGCCTGGTATTTGCCTATATGCATTTCCAAACTGTAGTCTTGCTTTAATGTTCTTTTTAGACAGCACAAGCTTTTTCCTGGCACGCCTCCCATGCAGGTCAAATTTGTGCAATCTCTTTCTGATTGTAGAAGTATGCACTTTGACACCAACAGTTCCAAGACTTACTAACAGATCCTGTGATGAAATTTTGGGGTTCTTGGAGACTTCTTTTTACATCAGACGTTATGCTCTTGTGCTGAATTTGCTGAGAGGCCAGTCCTGGACAAGTTGGAAGTCGTTTGAAATCTGCACCACATGTAGATGGTTTTCCTTACAGTGGAATCCAAATAATTTGGAGATGTTTTAAAATCCCTTGCCAGACTCATAGGCATCCACAACCTTTTTTCTGACAGCCTTACAGAACTCTTTAGATCTTGGCATGATGACACAACACACACCTCAATAACAAAGGGAACACCAGACACTAAATATGAGAGGGGTATAAATAAGACAGGTTCCACCTGCACTCCCTAAGCAGGTTCTAATCACTGGTACCAAACCTTCAACATCTGATTCTAATAGTATGGATTTGAAGGTGTGATAAATGTAGGGGTGTACTTACTTTTTCCATGTGCCTGATCTGTGTTTTTTTTTGTTAATTTAAATTGTGAAAATTACTACAAAATTTCCATTTTATGTGTCATCTGATAGAGTGCATCAACTGTATTAGTAGGCTTTGTTTCAAAGAGGACAAAATGTTTGCTTGTCCAAATATGTCAAAAACCCCCCAACAATTTCCACTTATTTTTTCACATGACTGTGTATGTAGTACATTTAAAGCTTTATTCTAAAAGCTAATTACAGGTACATCAAACACACTTTCCCAGGTAAAACCTGAACACTTTCCCAAGAAAAAAAATTGTACCTTTGATGTTAACATCCCATGGACAAGCAAATGTACAGTTTGGTACTTTTATATCACAGGGCCTTTTCACACCCGGCTCATTTGTAGCGTTTGTTTCAGAACCTGGTGTTTTTCTCCCTTGATTCGGTTTGTTTAGACATGTACGAACACGACAATCGCACTCGGATCCGCACCTAAACAACTGGTCCGAGACCACCTTGTTCACCTCGTTTGCCCGACTGAAAACGAACTCTGACGCGGTTCGCTTGTGGTGAGAAAGCACTCCGGTCCAAAGTACCAACAAACCAACCTGCATTGCAATGCATGATTGAACTGCAGTACATAAAAAGCGTGTTTGTAGTGCTAATGCCTCGCAACATGATTAGCGGTTTAACTTGAACCAAAGACGAGGTAAAATGCCTCATGGAAATCTGGTCTAACAAACATATTTCTGAACAACTTTCAAAAACGTATAAAAACACAGAGGTTTACGAAGTGGTTAGCAAGCGTCTCAAGGAGATCGCTCCATGAAACATCAATTCCCGCTCAAACTGATCAATTATAATAAGTACAACCAAAACGAAAGCCACAATAAGCTGACGGAGCTGCTGTCTATCCATCTGGATGGATAACCGCTATGGGCAGAGCCCCAAAACATAAACAGGCGCACTCTGACCAATAAGAGGACAGTTTACTCACATGTGACTTGCATAAACACATTTTGGTGCGCTTTGAACTGTTGTCTTGTGAAAGCAAACTGAGCCAAGGAGAAAATACAACACTATTTAACTATTTAAGTCCCGGTTTCGGAACAAAGCACAAATCTACAGGTCTGAAAAAGCCCTAAAATTGTACGGGATAACACACTGCCATTGTAGAAAAACAGAAAAAAGCTACTCTAATAAGCACCTGTTGGAAATTCAATAAATATTTGTTAGGTCGTTTTTTTTTATAGAGAGTGACAATTATGTGAAAATAAAAGTGACTAGGGTCATTTATCCATGTGTCAATGAAAAATCTAAAATATTTGGATGCTGAAACAGTGAAATGACGTTGAAAAACAGTGAAATTCATTCTCACATAAATCACCTACATAAAGAGTAAGTGTGCAGTTCAATCTATACACAACACAGCCATACACTGCTGCCCTGAAAGACACTCACAAGCACAAGAATTCCCAGACTTTAACTAGCGTGAAAGGGAAAGGAATGCAGCACAACACCAACGCTTTGCAACATCACTTTCACATAAACAAAAAGAGAGAGAGAGAGAGAGAGAGAGAGAGAGAGAGGTGATCATTCCTTTCCGATACAGCTGTTTAGTGTCGAAGTGATCGCTTTACATGCTCTCTTTACATGCTTCACTCCCTCTCCCTTTCTTTAGTGGAATTCTGAGATAAAAGCCAGGGACTCTCCCTGCCTACACACACACACACACACACACACACACACACACACACACACAAACAGCTGGTGGGGAGATCCAGAGGAAATGGCTCCACTGAGCTCCTTCCTGCAGAAGAAACAGTTCATGGGGAAACCAGGATGCATGTTTCTCCCACCTGCGCTCTCAGCTTACTCCTTACAGAGTGACATACCATCTGTAAGATGTGATCTGAGATGTTTAATATATCACACATTGGTTATTTTTGCTGTTTTGAACACATACTCCAAGTGCTGGCGATGTAAAATGGGGATATTATATTTATGGAAAGAACACATTCTATGATGTGAATGTCTTGGATAAAAGAAGCCATTCAAAGATGGCTGAGATTTTTTTCTTTGGTTTAGGCTGACCAAAACCATTCTGAATCATCCGAATTTTCCCCTTCCACCATGTACTCAGTGGTATTCCCCCAGCAGCATATGACATAAACATCTCTAGCACCACTGGTATGGTTTCTGTGGTTTTATGGATGGGGTTAAATAAGTGGAGCAAAAAAGATTTTTACATCCTTTCAGGTACGTGTTTCTAGATGTAACAGTGCTAACAATATCCACAACACTCTCAGGAAGATACAGTGCTGTGAAACGTACTTCCTGATTTCTTCTGTTTTTGCATATATCTCATACTCAATCGT
This sequence comes from Stegophilus panzeri, assembly GCA_024331685.1. NCBI lineage: Eukaryota > Metazoa > Chordata > Actinopteri > Siluriformes > Trichomycteridae > Stegophilus > Stegophilus panzeri. The sequence goes on along the minus strand of JANDJT010000002.1, from coordinate 19,008,875 downwards.
TTTAGATCCTCAAATGAAATACAACATAAAATAAAGGCAACCTGAGTAAACACATAACACAGTTTTTATTGAAGCAAAAAACCTTATTCAAACCTATCACCAATGTGAAAAACTAATTAACCCCTTAAACATAAAATCTGGTTGCGCCATCAAAGTGTGTTTTGGCAAAATTCAGACGAGCATTAATGTTCTTCTGGGTTAGCAGTGGTTTCCACCTCACCACTCTTCCATGGATGCCATTTTTACCCAGTGTCTTTCAGAGTCATGAACGATGACCTTTATTGATGCAAGACAGACCTGTAGGTCCTTTAATGTTGTCCTTGGCTCTTTTGTGACTTCCTGGATGAGTCGTTGTTGTGCTCTTAGAGGAATTTTGGAAGGTCGGCCACTTCTGTGAAGGTTCACTACTGTGCAGAGTTTTTCCATTTGGAGATAATGGCTCTCACTGTGGATCTTTGGAGTCCTTTGGAGTGGTTCTTTGGAGTTTACTCAGATTGCCTTTGTTATTATCTTAGATTTTGTTTTAATTTCTGAAACAATTTAGTATGAGATATACACAAAAACAGAAGAAATCAGAAAATACTTTTTCACAGCACTGCACATAGCCAAAACGACATAGATGTTTAGTTTACTTCTGGACGGAAATGCCATGTTCTTTTGTGTGTTTGATAGCCGTTGTGTATGATAAAGTTATAAACATGCTAGGGGTGACAGCGGAGGTAGGAATGTAACGTGTTTACAGTAACAGAGGTTGCTGTGTGGTTTAGGGTGAATACAGAAGGAGGAAGATGTAAAATTTTTGGGGAGACACAGCCAGACACGAAAGGGATGAGAAACATGTGAGCAAGGAAATTGATCAGGTAAAAAAAATAGATGGTAAAAGATAAAAATCTGAATTTTGAAAAAGTCACTTGCCCACCGTGGCACCGTTCCCACTGTCGTTTTGCTTTTTTTTTTTTTTTTTTATTAATAAAAATCACTTAGTTCAGTTACAGAACGGACGCTACAATTATAAACTGAACGCGTCTGCTCAATTCAGCATGAGCCAAACGAGTCAGAGTTGCAGCACAGATCAGAAGGAGTCAGATTTCATTCATCACGTGACGAGAGTGAGGCGAGCTGACTGACAAGACGATGACGGAAGATTTGGTTTCAAAGCGAAATGTAAAAGCGCCTATTTGGCAATATTTGGGATTTGTTGTTGTTGTGTTTTTCATTAAGAATAATAATGAACCCACCATTCAAGTAATTGCCGCCCCCGAGTAATTCGAAAGCAAAAAAAACGCGCAAGTCCCCCCCCCCCAAGGTGATACCGGTATTACTGGTGTTGTCGCACGTCGGTTTAACCGGTGGGAAATTTTCCTCACCGTCACACTCCTATCACAAACTCCACACACTGATCACTCAACACACTGACTGGCTGAAGCAATTATCCTGCTTTAGTGCACTTTTGAAAATAAAACCCAATCAGAAGAATTTGACATTTCCAAATAGCAAAATAGCCAATAGTTTCCAGGGGTCCAAGACCATAACATTAGACATGCTCTCTGTGTGGGAGTGGTATCTTATATCTTACTCTCTCTCCCGCGACAATCAGAGCGACACTAGACAATCACCAGTGTCTGTGAGCTCAAGTATGCAGGACAGGGTAGATTATCAGTGTGGATTACCAAGAATGTTCAAATTCCAGCTTTAAGCAAAAAGCAGATGTGACAAATCTGCCTTCTCTCAGGCCAGAATATCGCAATACTATATGCCAGTGATCTAAAGGGAAGAGACCAAGCTACATGCTATAACAGTTGAAGATAAGGCACAAAAACTCTGACGGATATTTTCTGGAATCAGCTCTAAAAATAGACACCAGGCCTATACTGTAAATCCTCTCACAGCTATAGTTGTGTCCTAAACATATTGATAAATGTTGACAGTTCTTGTAGTTATGGCAAATAATGTTATACACATGGTGGTACTGAAACTAAAGTTGTTGTTGAAGCATTTATTTGTCCCATATACATTGAAGTGAAATTGAAATGAAGTGAAATTATACAGTGAAATTCTATTCTTCGCATATCCCAGCATGTTAGGAAGCCGGGTCAGCCGTAATACAGCACTCGTGGAGCAGAGAGGGTTAAGGGTCTACACAACACACTGTTCGTTTCCAGGCTTCTTCACTCTTTAACACTTCTATCTCAATTTTAGTATGCATCGATCTTCTTCATAACGCATTTGGGTTTAACGCTAAAATGCAGGAGAATTAAAAGCTCAAAACGGTCACGCAGTGTGAAATCAATCATCATGAAACCAATCTCAGCTCCATCAAGGATAACAGCTTCCCATTAAGAAACTATGTTACTAAGAGATTTGTTCTTCATGCGTAGCGAAGGTGGATTCCCAAAGAAAAATTGACAAATTTCCCTATATCTCTATCCCTATAGAACAAAAACCTGTTTACTCAGAACAAACGTATACAGGAAGTGTTAAGGAAGGGCAGCTGTTAGAGCAGTCATTCATGACTTTTTTTTTTCACTTAAAGGTATTTGTAAATTAAGCTTTAAAATCTGTGTAATATATCCCTTCAGAGATGGGACATGATCAGAGGGAAGAATTTTCGGTTATGTATGGGTCTACTCACACTTTGGGAAAGTCAGCAGAATGACTGTTTTTATTGTACTGCTCCAGGGAAAGATAAAACTAAACAAGAAAAGCTTCTCTTGTTCTCTCAATTTTGTCTCATCATAACACATTTATTATTAAAGTGTGACAGTCATTTTGAATTTCGGTTTTATAGCTGCATATTTATTAACTAAGTTCAGTGACTGCCCTTAGGTCTCCATTATAAATGAGTTCTGAGTAAACAGGTTTTCCATTCTTTTCTTAGTACATGGAAACATGATGAAATGATTTTCTGTGGTACACACACTCACACACACATACAGAGTACAGATGGAGATAGAGACGGTTTGGAAAACACCGGGGTATTCCATTAATGAAGTTCCCTCACTCCAAGCGTTGTCATAGTCTTTGGATAAGACTTAGGCTAGAATTTTGGTAAATGGTGCTCTGAATGACGATAAAACGGTGATCAGTATATACATATGTTTTATTTATATCACAACACAGAATCTCACACCCTTGTTCTAAAGCCAGAGGGTTTTTTTTCTTTAAAGATTCTTATATTCTTATTCTTATAATCTTTAAAGATTCTTATATTACTTTTACACTGTATAAGATGATCACAACAAAATCTCAGTTGAATTCTGTAACAGACTGTGTGATAACATGTCCTCCATGTCGGATTATATGATGGAGATCCTCTATTGACAGCCCTGTGATGAAAGAAAATTGCTTCATTCTGTTTATGTCATCAATCTGCATGAACTGGGATTATGCAATCTGCACCAAGTGGGCTTGAAAAAACAGACACAAACCCCCTGTATAATTTTGCCAATGTTACACCTAGAGAAATGGTGCTTTAACATGGAGCCAGCTATGGCTAAGGACAAGACAATGAGAAATGGCAGAAATTCTTCAAAGTGTGATTTATGTCATAAGGAAGCACAAAGCTGTAATTCATCTGCTGTTCTGTTCCACACAGAGCGTTCCTTGTTTGTTCTGTAATGACAGAATATTCTCTCTGCTGCCAAAAGTCAACAATCCACTCTCATCTTAAACTCCATGCTTCATTTAACACTTGTCACTACTGTATCTGTAGCTGTCCCGTGAGGTTTGCGGACTCCTATTCCTTCCTCCTATCTGTGGCTTTTAGAACAGCATCGTAGCAGTGTTCAAACTCTGAGATTTGTCAACAGCTGTCTTTGGTTGCAATGGCAGTAAATTGGCCGCCGATGAGCGTGTCACATTATGTGTTCTTAGTCCAACAATCTGAACAAAAAAAAGACTGTGTCTAATTGTTTGTATGAAGTGAGTAGGGCTATAACAATATGGCGTACAGTATCATTTAATACGAGGCTCTTAATTCAATACGTACGTTGTATTATGTGAGTTCAGTTGTAGCACACACTTAAACATATACTGCGTACATGGTGCCTTGTAAGTGGTCATTTTCAAGTAAGTGGTAAGTTCCAAGCATCATTTCCCACCTCAGCACATTCGACATGCAAAGTGGAGAAAAAAAAGAAAGAAAAGAAAGCGTGTCTTTAGTTTGCACTGTCATTTCAACTGCACTTTTACATGTACAGGTCTGAGTCGCTATTGATACTGTTCTCCTATAGTGAACATCAAATATTCATGCAACATTTTGGACTGATATTGTAGTACAGCAACAACAGCGGACAATAGCGAGTAGCTATTGCAACAAACTAGCCAACTAACGTTAGTGATAACTCTAACGTTGATGATTACCTTCTCGAAACAGCTATTATTTCAATGTTGTAGATTTAACCAAGTGCTGTGTCTGCATATTAACTGATCTAAAGCCAAATGTTGCTAGAAGCTAATTTAAAACTAGAGAAGTGGCAGTTTACACTCTACACAGTGTGTGCAGTAGGGATGGGTGATATCTTATCGTTTACAATATACCGGTAGAAATTCTCCCCACAATAAGAATTAGTCTTCCCGCGATAATAACGATAAAGCCTAGTTGATGACATATTTCTGTGTGCGACCCGTTCGCAGCTCACGTGCAGAGTGAAAACAAGTACGGCGGAAGGCGGACGTGACGCTGAGGAGGAGTTTATCGCTGAATGAGGAGCTACCTCTACAATCTGGAACTGGTTTGATTACAGAAAATCAGTTTTATTTTTAGATCAATGTTTGTGTTTCTGAGGCTCTCAAGATCACAGCTATCACTTGTAGCCAAAAACAGTGGTGCATGGTACTATATTTTTATCGTCACTGATATCGTTATCTCAATAAATACCAGAAAATACTGTGATATAGTTTGAAGCCCATATCGCCCGTCCCTAGTGTGCAGCCATGTTGATTCATGTTGAACAGGGAATAAAACCGGTAGTTGAGAAGACTTACCCAAGGAGTGTTTTCTGTGGTTTTTACTTGTTGTAGACGGGGAATTACAAGTTGCACCTTCACCTCGTATGCAGCATTAATCTTCACTTCTCTGAAAATGCTGTTTTTCTCATGCTAATAGGCTAGCATACTAGCTCAGGAAAAGCAGCAATGTCTACAGTCAGCAACAAGCAGGAACTGGAAAATCCCCCCAAATATTTAAGGTCTGGTGTTCGGGAACATCTTGGCTTCCCGATAAGTTACAAAGCCAAGAGTACAATGGGATAAGTCCCTGTGAGTCACACCAGTGAAAGTTTAGCTTTTGTTACTTTCCAATATTCTCTTACATTCTCGCATTTATTTCATTAAATATTGCTAAGAGTCCCACTGGATGGGATTGGATGGGAATTGGATGAGAATGGATCCCACAAACACTGTCATTATTAAGTTTCAATTAATGTACTTTTATGATGTGGAACGTTTATTCCATTTTAAATGGAAACGTAAGACCCAATTTCAGGCAAATGCTTATCTTTGCCGTAGTGAAAATGTATCGTATCAAGACACCACCATATCATATCGAAGTAGAATTTTGTGTATTGTTACAACCCTAGAAGTTATCAGAGGCTATTCAGTGGCCCTGAACTCAGCATGGCTGTGCTGAGCTCTTACATTGCACCCAAATGTTCTCAGCCTTGTGCTGGAGCAGCTGCATAAAGTAATGCTGTAATGGTGTAGAGCTGTAAACAACCAGCAGATAGATACACACCATATACACTAACACGTGCACACTACAGAAGACACACCTGAGAGACATACCTAGCGCTGATTCATTTTGAATTACCGTAACTTAGAAAGCCCACAGCATGCAAGCAAAGCCCACATACTGTTCTCGTACCCGGTTAAGACCCTTCTGCCCCAGGCTCTGACACCATGAGAGCAGGCAGGAAAAGACTGCCACATGTTTCTGATTTAGAGGAGTATTTTTCGCCATTCCACCCATGCCTGTTGAGGCCAGCGACACAGCAGAGCTAGAACAGATCCTCATGTACTTCTCACATTACAATGGCCAAAACCCTGCCCAAAACCAGAAGTCCAGTGATGCACTTATAAAGCAACCCAACTAGCCTGCCTTCATAAACACTGACAGGACGTTGAGGGTTTGCTAAAAATGTTTTTAAATAACTTTACTATGACTGTTTAACTCCATTTCCAGTTGTACCCACTCTAATCCTGGTATTTATGCACTTGACTTGATGTCAGTGAAATACAAAAGAAGCTAATGACAGTTACATCATTTAAAGAAACCATTAGTGACCCCTATTAGAAGGTCTATGAATGTAGGTTTCAATTTGCCACTGATAATGGAAGTCACTTTGCTGTGCTTCATCTCAACTGTAAAAAATAAATACTTAGCCCAAAAAATACATATTCATATTGCCATTAATGCAAGATACTGAACAGGTACAGAGCGGAGACATCTACAGAGAAGGTGACTGCCATTAAAGAACTAAAGCAGGATTTTGGAATCGTTAATGAGGATGTAGGTGCTGTTTATGCATTGACGATCACCTCCACAAACCCACAAACTCCAAAGAAAATACATTACCAGCCCATAAAACCAGGTAATGGAGAGGGAGGTTGATTAGGGGAACTGAAATTTAGCTGGATTCGGTTATCAGAGCTCATTTTGGGGTGTAAAATGGCGCAGCAGGGATTCCATGAGGTCTTTTTCTGATTTAATTTAATTTCACATGACTCCTGACAGGTGGGGAAGATGACCTCAAAGACTCCACTGGAAAAAAAAAAAAAGACATCAAATCCTCTGACACTGATGGGGATATCCAAGCCTTAATCACACTTCCAAAATTAAATAGCTCAAGACCTGGTAAGCTCATTCAGCCCTATGGTGAAGATTTTCTCCTACAGCATTCATCTGAGATAATAGGATAGTGCAGCTCCATTTAGACACACCAAGCAGTCAGTCAGACACACTAAAGATCAACCTGTAACCCAAAGGTTAAGAGTCCTATTGCAAGGCAATGCTTGGATGACATAACAAGCAGCGACATGTTTTGCTTGTCGCTGAACAAGGCATGCTTGTTCATTCATCATTTATTCATCTTCAGTAACTGCTTTATCTTGGTGAGGGTTGCACTGAATCCAGAGCCAATCCTGGGAACACTGGGTGTGAGGCAGGAATAAACCCCAGATGGGACTCTAGTCCATCAAATGGGACCATGCACACACTTGTTCACACCTAGGGGTAATTTAACATAACCAAACCACTTACTAGTACATTTACGGGAGGTGGGAGGAAAATGGAGACTCCGGAGAGAAACACACACCGACATGGGGAAAACACATGGAGCTGTGAGGTGGCAGTGAAACCCACTGCACTAATTCTTTGTTGTTAAACAGTTTGTCTGTCAAGCGTGTCATGTTAAAATTGGACAATGTCCCTCTGGGATCAATTAAATAACAGGAGTTCTCTGCCGAATTATGATGTTTACATATACTGCACTTTGCCAAATTTACACAGAAGATTGCTGGCTGTCAAGATGTCTGATTGGCTAACTTGGCTAACTGAGGAGCGTGTTAGAAAGAATATCTGTGAGCTGTTGTTTAGTTAACATTAGCATGCTAGTTCACTACATTTCTAATCCTGTCGGATTGTCTGGCGAAGTTGACTAGTTAGTGACGTCTATTTTACTTCATTTTCAAAATTCAAAATTCAAATCCAAGATGGTGACTCTGTTTCTCTGTCCCACCAGTGCAGGTGAATGATAAAAATGTCAAGTTCACTTCTTCTTGGAGAACTTAAAGAAAAGTAATAAAACATACATTACTGGCATTGAATTGAAATTTCATGTACAAGATGCTGTGTCCAGAATATGTCGTTTAAGTTGGTGACATTATACAGTATACTTCAGTTATGTGCATGTTTTGTTTTGTTTTTCAATTTTCAGCTCGTTTCAGACACCTATCCATTGCAGAGCAATGTTACCCACTGTACAATGGTGCCAAATTCATAAATACATACACTGCCTATTAGTTTCACTGTACTGAATAAATGAATATTAATTGCTGCATAATATACTCTAAGGTTTCCCACTACTGCAGAAAATTCCTTTGAACTGCAAACGTAGATTTGGCAAAGATGTTCTCACTCGTACTAATTAGAAGGCCATTTCCATGAAAGAGGTTTTCAGAGGTGCTCCTTTCTTCTCACCCGATGCTCAGGAGACAACAGAGTTATTGATTTCTGTTAAATTGGCGAGCTAGGTCATCCACAGGGCAATGCATAGGCTGATGATCAGGCGAAAAAAAACATACTGAAATGCTCCCTTGATGCTCTTCAATCCGAAACAATACCTCCCCACTAGATATCTACTCAACAAAACCAAACAAAACTAGTCCATTCTGGATTGTTAAAAAGGAGTGAGGGACAACCGGGAAAGACCTGTTCAAACAGTGACAGCTCATGAAAACCTTCAACACTAGATAGTGACAATACAGGGGGTAGAGGTACGCTTAGACAGGGACTAAAAACATCTCCTAAAAGACTAATTGGCCAGGAAACGATTTCCCCAGGCAACATTACTCCATCAAATATAATGGCTGCACATGGCTTCCCACAGCAATTAAAGTCCAATGCTAAGGTGATCTAGGCAACCTGTTTAATTACTGGAAGCCCTGATCTTTTACTGGCTCCATCAAGTGATTTTTCTTCCTGCTGAGAATGGTGGGGTGCTGAGGTTAACACACAACCTCCACAAGGCTGCCTATGTCTGGCGATAGGAAAACACACAGTAAAATCAGAAGAAAAAAAACAGTAGTGGTTTAGAGGCCTTATCTTTATATTCCTTTATGCTGATGCAATGTATTTAATATGGATCCTGGGAGATTTGTGGTACTGCAGACCACATGACAGATGATGTGGCTGGTGAGTAATAAAACGTCACTCCGCTCTGTGAGACCTTAAAGAAAAGTAATGACACATACAGTTCTGGCCCATAAGTGAAATTCAGATTTGCCCTTTACTTTGAATTGAACTGAGGAACAACGCAGCTGGTGCATTAACAACACTAGATAATCAGGGAGCTTGTGGAGCTCAAGCCAGGAAGACTTCTTCACTGGTCCTTACAATTGGTCTATGGTGACACATCTGGGACAAGCTAACAAATGTGTCCCCTGAGCCCAAGGACGTCCCACTGGAACCCAACATTGTGCCAGGTTGCCCTTATAGCGGTTCAGAGCCAGCTCTGCTGAACAGCGTGGCCAAAAACAACAATATGGTGACAGCTGGGCTACAGGTCCAAACATGGCTGCCAGCTACCATGTCTCCACTTGATACCACATGCTACACTGGTAGAGTCTTCATTGCTCATGTCTTTTTTCGAGGTCTGCTGAGATGACATGCATTCCAGCGTGCCATCCGAGATAACTTCACTCTCTCTCTTAAGAATGAATCTTTGGGGTTCTCACATGCGTGACTGCTGCTCAACGATTCTCCGAGTATGCAGAGATAGCATCTGAGAAGCATGGTTCACCTCGCTTGGCAAACTCTGTACCAGCGACACAGCAGATCACAGCCGAATCAGTTTTCAAACCTCCATTCTGCAGACGCAAAGTGCTCAGCTGTCCTCGTTCCAGCTATTCCTGAGTATAAAGTGTCTCTTATTTCTGAGAATCTGCCCTTCGTGGCCCTCCCACATTTCTCTGACGGTCTGTGCATGCCATGTGAAAGTGTGCGCAAATGACTTGTGGTTGCGGCCAACATGGCTACATCCGTCTAGATGCAACATTTCTAACCAACAGAGGATGCATGAGTGCATTGTTTAGGTATGCGCAGTGCTGTAAAATGCCTTGAGTGCTATGAAAACTGATTTATGAGCAGACAACCATAGTGGGGATTTTCTTCTCTTTTTTTTTCTTATTTATTTTTAATGAAGAAGAAAATGGGAGTGTATCAGAACATAGTTGGCTGGTTTATAGCAGAGTGAAAAATGACATCTGCAACCAATAATCAAACACTTCTGGCCTGCTATTACAAGACATACACTAACTCAGTGATCAGTGATTGGGATTATAACCATGTAATACACACTTTATAAGGACTTTATGAGTGTTTCTCCAATAGTTGAACTGTGTATTAGCACTTATTCCTCCTGGTAAAAACACTGCTTGTAATTAATCTTCTCTAACTAACGACCATAACAAATTCCGGGTTGTTTTCCCCTCTCCACTATTGTCGTGCTTCAAATGATTATTTTTTTTGTTAATTAATATTTAAAAAGCATTTAATCTACTTAGATAATCTAAGCTACAGATCTAACCACATTCCTAACACAACCTCATTAGTTAAAAGCGCACAGCTACCGCTCATCCACACGCTTATCCTGTCTTTTAGCCTGTTTACACGTCTCGTTCTGCAATTAAACACGTTTTTCTGAAGTGTGTGTGTTAAATTAACCGAACAGTGAGGCACAGAAAAACTGTAAATGACTGGAAACGACATGAATCCGTTATCAGAAGCTCGGCTCAATGAGACTCCCGTTATAAAGGGGACTAATATAGGTCACATCAATCCTGTGAGGAAAAACTCTCACAACTACACGTACAAACTGAAGGGGGAAAAAACATGACTGTGACCCTATTCAACGTGTCCACGCTAACATTAAGGGAGGAATTTTGTGAAGTTATGTTTGTGAAGTTGGTTCACATCACGGACAAGCCCTTTAACTGGTTTAAGCGGTCCGTCTCTTTCTGGCGCGAGGCGAAGACAAACAAACAAATAAACAAATGAATCAAATGCACGCGGCTACAACACGAGCATTATTTGCTCAACTCATGTAGCAAGCCCATTAAAGAACATAAAATATATATTTTTAAAATCTAACAAAATATGCACTGGACCGAAGATAAGAGAAGATTACTGATGTGACGACCGACATAACATGGTAACGTTACTTCTTCAGTGAGTGTGGACAAACTGATTCAGTAGACCCGTTTAAACCACGCGAACAACTGGGACCGAGCCTGGGACCGAGTTCAGCTTTACATGCACGGTATAAAAACACAGCACGCATTGTGTGAAAAGCTCCAATCACGTCCCCGAAACAATAGGTGGGCTCCGGTACCTCGGGACGCAGCTCGGAGAGGATCGGTCGATCTCCCACGTCGCAAAAAGGTTCATGGGAACAGGAAGAGGACCTGAAGAGCCCGAGGCTGCAGCTCCTGATCCGGTCATGACTCCGGGAGCAGCGAACCCGACCCCCGGTGCGAGACCACCGACACCGACGCCTCCAGTGCCTGGATTCATGAAGGCGGCCCGGACCCCTCCTCTCTCTATAGCCGCCGCCATCATCGCCTCTCCCGGCTCGCGGCTCGAGCTGTGTCCGGCCTGTCTCTGTCTCCCTCAGTCAGGGAATCTCTTAGCTGTCTCACGCTCGCTTTCTAACCCGCTGGATGAAGGCTCATCTCGGACACGGACACACACTTACACACTGATTATCTTCGCCGACACTCAGAGGCGGAGCTTCATTCAAAAGAAAAAATGTGAAGCAGGAGGGTTCTAACATGTCCGCTAGGGGGAGCCACTCACGTTCATTCAGCATTTAATAAGGCCATGTGTTCCCAAACCTGGTCCTGTAGGAACCCTGCTAGCACACCCACTTACACTCACTCCATCATAAACTGTCACGGGCTTGTCATGATGTGAGTCAAATACATTAAGGAAAATGTAGAGTTTGGGATTAAATGAGGTCAAATTGAGCATTCTTTGTGCTGATTTATATCTGTAGGGGACACACCTAGAAGAATAGAACAGAATAGAAATGCATTGTATAGTACTTAGGCCACTTTATACATCTTATCATTTCATTGGTTCAGTCCAGTCTTGGAGTACTGATGGCTTGGGGGACGAAATTGTTACACAGTCTGGTTGTGAGGGCCAGAATGCTTCGGTACCTTTTGCTAGAGGGCAGGAGAGTGAAGAGTTTGTGTGAGGGGTGTGTGGGGTCATCCACAATGCTGGTGGCTTTGCAAGTGCAGCGTTTGGTGTAAATGTCTATGACGGAGAGAAGAGAGACAATAGGATCTTCTCGTCTGTGTGGAGTTTGTGTGGGTTTCCTCTGGGTTCTCTGGTTTCCTTCCACCTCCCAAAAACATAGATGTAATTGGACTGGCTATTCTAAATTGAATGTGTGTGTCTGTCTGTGTGTGTGTGTGTGTGTGTGTGTGTGTGTGTGTGCGTGTGCGCGTGCATGCCAGTGATGGAATTGCATACAAAAACAGCAGGAGAAGCTTATCCTCTGTAAATTAGTCTTTAACTGTACATACTGCTCTCTCAGAAATAATGAAAAGGGAAGTAACTTAGGGGGAAAACTAACAGTGAAACATTAATTGCAAAATGACATTCTTAAATTTACCCAAAACGTCTTTTAATGAATATTATTTTCTATGTTGAATGATAAAATAATGAACATCAGTTTCACAAAAAAAGGCATTAAACAACAGAAAAGGTACAGAAATGTGCCTACACTTTTAACTTCATTAATAAACAAAGATATTTTTTTTTATGAATGTTTAAATTAAAAAGCTCTGATTCCAAACACCAAACCCCTTCCCCCTAATAAAATAAGCATAATAACAGGAAACATTTAGCTAGTGGAACATGATGAGCCCAAATGTTAATATTTTATGATGCTATACCACTTTGTTGTCATGTGTTCAGTACTAACTCAGCGAGGGCTTTCTTGTTCCCTAGAGTACAAAGTAAATATATTTATGTTTAAAAGAGTTTTCACACTTTCTCCAGTCTTACAACACGCTTTTCTAAGGTTTCAGCCTCTAAAAATGCTCACTTTGTGCAACAGGCTTGTTTTACTTGTTGTGCAATAGGCTAAATTGCTATTTTCAGCGTATTCTATTACACTGACGCTGAACTGTTTCCATTTTTAGATAGAATAATTTTGTATTGTCATATATTCTTTTTATATGTTGTAAATGTTTATGGGTTATACTGTATGTTGTATGTTCGTACCCATGTTATTTGAACATTGTCAAATAACTGTATACACAGCACTTATGTTAAATACAGAGTTTCTGATTCTGATTTCCAATATTTTGTCATGAAGCACCACCTTGTGTCCATATGAGGCCTTGCCTGGTGGATTTAAAGCACAGGCTTTCTTGTCTTTCTTCAGTACCGAACGCTGAGACAACTTCACCACCAACCAGTCAACAAAACAAGAAATCTCCATGTTATCAAGACATCATTATGTTATATGGGATCTGGTAAAACTATTTATGAGAGTCCTTGATAAAACATAGCTGAGATCTACAAGAGCTTTCTGAATAAAGGGTAAATGATGTGGTCAAATGAAAGATACTGACCAAGAATGGCTTTCTCACATCTAACCTGAACGTTAATGCCACAACAAATCCCAAACTATTTAACTTCAGAGATTTCTGAGGACCAAGCAATACTGGTGGAAGGGTGAAAATCAGGCCAAAGAGAATGTGGAAGTAGCTATCAGAGCCTGAGTCCTGACAGTTTCATAGCCATTTGTGGCCAGTAGTCTAAGAGAACATAATTAGCTGTGGTCTTTGGGTGGGAGGAATGGTATTACTCTCTCTCCCCTGTCATTCAGAACAACACTAGCCGATAGTGAGCATCTGAGAGCACACAATACAGTTTCTATTATTATTATTATTATTATTATTATTATTATTATTATTATTATTATTTATTGAAGCAAAAGTTCTCCAACACCTAACACCCATGTGAAAAACTAATTGCCCCTTGAACTTAAAATCTGGTTGTACCACCTTTAGCAGCAATAACTGCAACTAAATGCTTCTGATAACTGGAGATCAGACTTTCACTTATTTCTAGGACTAGGATTTACTCCTACACTTTGGATCATTGTCTTGCTGAATAATCAAGTTGCGCTTGAATTTCAACTTACGGACTGAAGACCGGACATTCTCCTTTAGGAATTTTCTGGTAGCAAATTCATGTTTACCTCAATTATTACAAGTTGCCCAGGCCATGAAGCAGCAAAGCATCCCCACACCATCACACTTCCTCCACCATGCTTGATCGTAGGTATGATGTTCTTTTTGTGGAATTCTGTGTTTGGTTTATGCCAGATGTAATGAGACCCCTGTCTTCCAAACAGTCCCACTTTCAACTCATCAATCCACAGAACATTCTCCCAAAAGGTTTGAGGATCAGCAAGATGTGTTTTGGCAAAATTTAGACGAGCCTTAATGTTCTTCTGGGTTAGCAGTGGCTTTCACCTCGCCACTCTTCCATGGATGCCATTTTTGCCCAGTGTCTTTCTGATAATGGAGTCATGACGAGTGACCTTTATTGACGCAAGAGAGGCCTGTAGGTCCTTTGATGTTGTCCCTGGCTCTCTTGTGACTTCCTGGATGAGTCATTGCTGTGCTGTTACTGGGTAAGACCTTTTAACCAACTTCATGCTGTTGAAAAAGTTAGAACAGGGTTTGCAGTAATCAGGCCCGGTTGAGTCTAGTCCAGCTGAACCCCATTATGAATGTAGTTTCATAGATTTGGGGAATTAGAAACTACAGTGTCAAATATATTTTCACCCAGGCCTAGTTGGTATTGGATAACTTTTTTGCTTCAATAAATAACATTATCATTTATAAACTGTATTTTGTGTTTACTCAGGTTGCCTTTCTTTTATCTTAGATTTTGATTTCTGAAACAATTAGTAGGAGATAGACACAAAAACAGAAGAAATCTAATACTTTTTCACAGCACTGTATGTACTAAAACAATTGATTTGGTAACATTTTTCAGAAGAGGAAAGATGTACAAAAATGAGCATGTGAGATTAGAAAAAATGCATGGGCATCTGCCAAATGAACAAATGTAAATGCAACCAATAAATGAAGAATTAGCCCATTGTCTCTGCAGTTCCTTTTAGGTATGTCCCCACAGTCTGTGAAAATTCATACATTGCATCCAAAATTGTGCAATACATCCTACACAATTGTTAGGATTGGCAGAGCATCTTTTTCTCCCAAGTGCAGCATTTAAGCAAGTTTGGAACTTTTGGGACATACAACAAAACAGAACATTGTCCCTTTGGTAGTCTGAACTTTGACCATATCCTGTGAGCGCTCAAAATTTACTTTACTGCACATGATGTGAAACCATAAACTGAATAAAACATTTAGTAGTGACAATATCTACAAATTCTGCCAAGATGTAGTATGACATATGGGTGCTTTCAATACTGTTGGTTGAATGCTAAGATTATAAAACACTCTACACCTTCCATAATTTATATTTGGCATAGTAGAATGACTCTATTGCAACATTGGTATATCATCATATCATGAATATGTACAAGAAAAGAGAGACGTTGTGCTTCCTCTGACCTGTGTAATTGTTATTCCAAAGCACTTTCTCCAACATGCAGAGACCTGTGTAATTCTTTCACTTCCTGCCGAGCTCAATCAAAACCTGCACCTGCAGGAAAAACAAACATGAGCCCTTTGAGAACCTGTTTATTAGGAATAGAGCCTGAATATTCCCACGCTTATTCCTTCCCTAGCATCAAATTGCTACAAGGCACTCAAGTTTTCCTCAGAAGACATAATCCCCCTGAAAACAAAAGAAAATTGATGCACTTTTACAGTATGTCCATACTCTGTTGTCTACATAGAAAAAATTGCATATGAACATAAATTCTTAAACAAAAAAATCCATGAATGAGTCAAAATTTTCTTTTCCACCTCCATCTACACTGGCATTTTCAAATGTTTTCCAAAAATTGCTCGTCCACACTGAAACATCTGAAAACGCTCAGATCCTTATATTGTGCATGCATAACATCAGGTGTTTATTTAGCAATGCAATCTGAAGGTTGTACAAAGTGACAGTAATATTTAACAAAGCTATTAAACTAGATAGCAGACACTAACCTAATTATCTAGAGAGATACTGACCCAAAAGCACAAGACAAGTCGGTTCAAAATCATATAAATAAGCCACAGAAGATTTGGGATTCTGTCCTGTGGAGTGATGAAACAAAACTGGAACTTTTTGGCACGATGGATCAGCGGTATGTCTGGAGGAAGAAGAATGAAGA
>JANDJT010000002.1:18972465-18992253 GCA_024331685.1 Stegophilus panzeri | reverse complement strand
TCATTGTGTTGAACTATTTCAATTACTTTTGTTTGATTTGTTCATTGCAAACAGCTGAAAGTCTGTACATTTTGACAGTAAACCTGATTTGCAACGGGGGTTGAATAATTTTGATTGTAACTGTAAATGAGTTCTAGCAGTCTCTAGCAACTCACGCAGTATTTAGTATCACACTTAAAAAAAAAAAAAAAATTAACATAATAAACTGGGTTGTTTATCCCCCAGCAGAGGTCTCAGTCTTCCAAGTAGCACCTTGGTGAACTGCCTGGTTTTACTTCCCTTGTTGTTGTTTTTTTAAGTTTTGCAAATCTGCAAAAGTTCTAATCCCTTATAATCCTGCTTAAGATAATCTTGTACCTGACATTTTGTGATGTTTCATCATTACACTTCAGGAAAGGAGGCAAGTGAGCAGCTGTTGGGAACTTTACAGGGAACTTTAGCTCTCACTATCGGCACCCTGAAAGCTGAAAGAGCATGGAATATAGTAGTTCTCGGTCAACAGTCTGAGTAAAGGCATGAAGGAGTGAAGTACTCTGCCCAACAAGCTGAATACTTTTTGTACCTTTTATATGAGCTTTGCAAAGCATGACCCAATGGCATTGCTAAACTCAAAGAAAGCCTCGAGCCAAGTGCCACTCTTACAAACACAAGAAGCACTCCGGGGCTGGACCGACGTGATTTTACTGGTTAAATCAAAAAGCGGTTCCCCAGACTTTGGAAAACCTCAACTATTGTTCCTGTTGCTAAACCTGCATCATTACAGATTTATTACACTAATGTCATGGTGTGGATAACGGCAAGATATTTTTGATGGACATCATACACGGACATTTACAGTCTGGAAAAACATTTGCCTGACTTCTCTTTGTCGATTTTTCATCTGCTCTTAACCTGATGTACCGCCTGGTTTCAGCCAGCAAATGGCTTCCCAGTTTGCAGTGAAGCACCAGTTTGTTGTATGGAAGTTTTTGTTTTTTACTACAAAGACCAAAGATGTAGTCCATCGCCCAATATATTTTATACTCTCCACAAATGACAATACACACACCCCATCAAATAGGGTGAAGGTACTGTCCTCATTTCGTGCCTGAAAGCAGAGTAAAGCTTGAGTGACAAATAATTTAAACAAATGTAGCCACTCCAAAAGGTAATAAAACACTCATACAATTTGGAAACAGTAGTGATTCACTGCCAGAAAGTTAACATTGTTGACCAATATAAATATCTACAAACTATCTTTGATAGCTCACAGGTCATTAAGAAAGAACAACACTGTCAAAGTTCAAATTCATTTGGAGTAAGCAAGAACATTCTGGTCACCTTTTTGGTCATCTTTTATAGCTCTTTTATTGAAAGTGTAATGAATTACTGAACCTGAGCCGTCTCCTCTCCTGGAAATTAAGGGCAGTCCGATGTTCCTCATCCAGGCCCAGTTAGATTCCATGTGGCAGGGGGTTGGATGCTTTACCTCATGGACCTAGAGAGATAGGGTTCATTGCAACACTCTTGGGTTCCTGCAGAAGACATACTTGACCCAACACTCATTGCTGTGGTCCATCTTGCTAGGATTTATTTCAGGTTCCTGAGAAATTGTATGTTTTTTGTTCCTGAATTTAGTTCTTTCCCGCTTCCTTAAAAGTCACCTTTTGAGGCATACATAGTGTTATCGGAGGCTTAGAAATTAGTCGGAGGGACAGGGAAGGCTTGTCAACATTTTCTTTTCAGGTGCAATTATGCTCACAGGCAGCAGAGGGCTCTAGAAATTCTTTTAATCCTCCTCAGAACACTTTATACTGCTCAGGGTCATGGTGGATCCAGAACCTATTCTGGGAACACTGGACACAAGGAAGGAATACACACTGAATGGGACCTAGGAACGCTCTAGCATACCCAAAGCACCCGCATTAATTTTTTGGGGATGAAACCAGAGAACCCAGAGGAAACTCCGCACAGACAGTAACCCAACAGGATCAAACACTGGAGCTGTGAGGCAGCGATGCTACCCACTGCACCACCAGCAAGAACATATATTAGTACATGAGAACTCATGTTCAAGAATACAACTGAATGAGTTTTGAGCTGAATTTATTCCATATGACCCTACACAACTCAAGCTTATTGTATTTTATAGTAAATGGATGCTTGATTAATATCTAAAAACAAATCATATTTGTTTAGATGTGGGATCATTTAAAAAACTGATCGGAGGGATGTGAGTTCAAATCCCAGCACTGCCAAGCTGCCACTGCTGGGCCCTTAACCCTCAACCCTCAATGGCTGAGTTGTACAAATGAGATAATTGTAAGTTGTCTGGATAATGGCGTCTGCTAAATAAGGTAAATGTCAATGAACAGGTCTGTAGTGCAGACTGCCTGGGCCTGGGACAAACCATTTAAAAAGTACCCCCAAGACAGACATATTTCATACAAGACATATTGCATATAAGTAGATTACTAAATCCTACTGGGCTCCACATCTGACCTGGACAGCTTCCCTGGATGTCCACTGTGACAGCAGGACTGCCTGTGAGACTGTTATTGACTACTGACTGTTGACAGTGCCAGCAGTCTGAGTCTGACTTGTCAGAGATATGTTTTGTTTCTAAA
This sequence comes from Stegophilus panzeri, assembly GCA_024331685.1. Classification (NCBI taxonomy): domain Eukaryota; kingdom Metazoa; phylum Chordata; class Actinopteri; order Siluriformes; family Trichomycteridae; genus Stegophilus; species Stegophilus panzeri. The sequence goes on along the minus strand of JANDJT010000002.1, from coordinate 18,989,647 downwards.
ATGCTGTTTGTTGTAAATAAGGAATAAGGACAGAACTGAGTAAAATTGCCCTTAAAGCACTGGTCTCTTAAAACAAGACAACAGGCTCCAAAAGCCATCTGCATCTATTCTGAATTTTTATTTCAGATGTCACCATCATGATATAGTGTCAAATATTAGTCACATATTAATAGGCAAATATAACAGATGATGACATTATTCCCATGTTGTCTACAGTACACACATCCTTACCAACTTCCACTCACCATTTCACTTTGGGGGACCACTGTCACCATCGTAAGGGCTGTTTTAATACCGTATCAGCCTAAGTTCAGATTGTTCTGTGTCCCCTTGATGCCAGAAGACCAAACGAACAGTGTGTACAAAATGAAACAACTGAATTCTTCACGGAGGAGCTTGTGAGGAGAACCATTTGTAGGGTCATTCCAAACTGAAGTGCTGCTTAATTGTTTCAGAGGGACTTTTTAAATGGCCATTAATGACTGGGCCAACTGATGGACTCTTCACTATTACACTGAATGGAAAAATGTTGGCAGCAGTTGTTACATTTGTAGGTCAAGATCAAATATGAATCGTAGTAACTTTACATTCAGTAGAAGAAGCCAATTGTACCTTTCCACCCAAAACTAAAACGTAGCAAAAACGTTAGCTAGAATTAGTTTGCCTACAGTATTGTCGATCATTTTCCATATCCGACTGATGTCATAACCTTAAAGTGGCTGTAGCTCGTAATACACATCTTATTGCCTTATTTGTCCAAAAGTTCCTCACAAACTCAAAACAACCATACATTTCTGCTATTTTCTACACGTGTATATATATATATAATTGATTTCTTAAAAAACAAAAACATTTACTTACATAAATATTACGTTAAAGCGTTCACATTTACAACCATTTATATGAAATGAGTAATTAAGCAACTGTGCAGGACATTTATTTTATGTTCATCCTTCTCGTCCGGCTTTTCCAGAGACTCAAAATGGATTCGTCAGGCGTGTTTAGCTGCAGTACCGCTAGTGAACAGCAGGGGGCAGTCTTCGTCCAGCCAACTACAGTGCACTGGGCTTCAGTTTTCAGTTCACTTTAATGACATGACCGACAAATGAATCTCAGGTTACAGATAATAATAATAATAATAATAATAATAATAATAATAATAATAAGCTGATGATGATGAGGAGGATCACTGTCTTATGTTTTCATGTTGTACTAATCTCTCGAACAGGGTTTTTAAGCTGATAATACTCTACCATTGTGAAGTTTGAGGATGACAGTGTGGTGGTAGGTCTGATCATCAAGAATGACACAAAGGCCTTTGTGGATGAAGTGGAGAGGCTGTCCCAGTGGTGCAGGGCCAACAACCTGTTCTAAATGTCAACCAGACTAAGGAACTTTTTGTGGCCTTTACAAGGGAACAACAGAGGACACAGCTCTTACAATCAATGGGACTCCAGTGGAGAGAGTGAACAGCTTCAGGAACTTTGGTGTACACACCAGCGAGGACCTGCCATGGACTCTGAACACTTTAACTACAATACGGAAGTCATCTGAGTGTGAAATGAGGAAATTCAACATCTCATCCAGTATTCCTTCTACACTGCCACTGCAGAAAGCATCCACGCTGGGAACATCACCACCTGGTATAAGAACTGCAATGCTGAGGACTGCAAAGTCCTGCAGAGGGTGATGAGGTCTGCTTTATGGATCACCAGGTCAGCACTGCCTAGGACTTCTACACCAGGCAATGCAGGACCAGAGCAGGAAAGATTTTAAAGGATCCCACACACCTCAACAGCAGACTGTTTTGGGGACTGTAGTTTGGAAAACGCCTCCACAACCACATGGCCAGGGCTAAGATGAGGCTCTTAATGAGGAGCTTCTTTCCCCAAGCCATCAGAACACTGAACTTATTACCATCAATACACTTCAGCTGACATTCTCTCTCTCTCTCTCTCACACACACACACACACACACACACACACACACACACACACAGAACCACCTGCCTACCCCAAACCCCATACATGCACAGATACATACATACATATTCATATGTGTATCTTTGTATGCTCTTGTTTTGCCTGCACTCTCCCTAACTCCCTTACCCCTATACCCATTGTTATACTATCTGTACAATGTATTAATTGTTCTTGATATGCCTAGTCTTTGGAGTAGCTGCATCTCATTTCACTGCATTTTTTACCTGCTACAACTGCGTATATGTGACAAAAATAAATCTTGAATCTTGAATCTACAAAGCACATCTGTAAGTCCCTCTTTATAAGGGCGTCTGTAAAAATGTAAACGATGATGATGGATGGTGATAGACAGTATAATAATAATAATAATAATAATAATAATAATAATAATGGGGGTATGGTAGCATAGTGGTTAGCTTAGTGGTTTGCCTCATACCTCCGGGGTTGGGGGTTCAAATCCCGCCTCCACCCTGTGTGTGTGGAGTTTGCATGTTGTCCCCGTGCTTCAGTGGTTTCCTCCGGGTACTCCAGTTTCCTCCCCAGGTCCAAAGACATACATTGTAGGCTGATTGCCATTTCCAAATTGTCCGTAGCGTGTGAATATGTATGCGATTGTGCCCTGCACTGGGTTGGCACCCCATCCACCTCATCCTGCGTTTCCTGTGATAGGCTCCAGGCTCCCCGTGACTCTGTGTAGGATAAGTGGTATAGAAAACGGATGGATGGAATAATAATAATAATAATTATTATTATTATTATTATTATTATTATTATTATTTAGAGCTGCATTACGCTATTCTTATCATGTAAAAAAGAAGAAAAAAAAAGCTTTTTAAATTCTTTAATTCCTCTTGAGAAACATATAAATAAATGGGAATAAATGTCAAGGGAAGGTATTCAGTAGGATACTTGTCTATTCAGCTCCATTTATGACTTTATGAAAATTCCCAGAGTGATGAGGAGACATGAATAAAATCTCACAATTACTTCAGTCAAAGAAGCACATGGTCATTTTCTGAATGCACTATATCACCTTGATATAACTATGTATTGTATGATACTGCATTAGATAGAAAGAAAAAAAGAAAGAAAGAAAGAAAGAAAGAAAGAAAGAAAGAAAGAAAGAAAGAAAAGAACACAGTGCTCTTAATAAAAAAAAAATAAGATTTTTAAAAACTTTTGTTTTGTTTTGTTTACATGTGTATAAAGTAAGAGGACTTGATTGTGAGTATGGAGTGGAAGGATGGTGAAGTGGAACTCCTGTGTTTCCAGTTACACATGCCCGCTGGTGCAAATGTGTTTGTATTTGTCTGTGTGTGTGTGTGTGTGTGTGTGTGTGTGTGTGTGTGTGTGTGTAGCCACTCTGATGTGGGTCATTACCCCTCTCTCCCTGGGGAAAAGCAGAGAGAGGAGGAGGGGTGGATGGATGAGGGAGTGTGTGGGGGGTTGGGGATCTCAGGGGAGAAGAATCCAATAAATCAGCCCACTGTCTCTGTGCTGACATGAGACTCGTCTGTAAAGTGTGTGTGTGTGTGTGAGTGTGAGTGGAGAAAGACACAGAGAAAGAAAGAGAAAGAGTGAGAATATATCATACACTCCAGTGAAGAATTGGCATCTTTTGCTATGATCTGGATTTAAAAATAGCTTTACGCTCCTGTTTGTGATATCAGTTGCATTGTAGGTTTGTGACTCATTTTCATTGCACAATTGTGCCTCTGCTAGGATGCCAAATCCAAAATGAATATAGGAATCAATGGAATTATCATCCTTGTTTATCTTGGGCTTTATCTGTTTATCTTGGGATGTTTATCTTGATGACAAAAAATCGAATCTTAGTTACCTCAGTGTGATGCTTTGAAATGTTGACATTCTACAGCCTTTATTCCTGTTTATTCTGCCTAAAAATAGGTGGTTGCTTATCACGTCTAATAATCAGCACACATCCAAACACACATCCTGCAGCCCAACACACCATCACCACCACCACCTCGTAACAGGAAACACACTGCAGCATGGCTCTGCAATCCACTGCCTTGCTTACGACTATTTCTAATAGAAGCTGGAAGGAAAGACAAGCTCTTAGCATTAAAATTCATAGGGGGAAAAATGGCAATAATTCCCAGCTCCTCCTCTTTCCGTAGCCTAGCCATTTCCATCTCTCTTTTAACCATATATGTTCTTTCTGCTTCTTCCTTCACACTGCTCTCCCCTCTTTCTTATTTCTCTGCAGCACCTTGGGATGGGTTGTGATTTCTTTCTACACTGAGAAAATGACTTTTTTCTCCCCCACTCAACATCTCCAATTATGGACTGAGCTAAAGGGCTTGTGCCCTTGGCATACCAATAAACACTGGCAGGACATTTTTATCTAGACCATGAAGGTACAGACAGTTTCGCCCAACGACGCTTGAAAATAGGCAGATGATGTTCTTCATCAAAAGAGGCAGACTAGGCTGTGAATTTTAGAGCTGGGAAACTCTTAGGGATTTTCAAGGTCATCATATTCAAGATGATATTATAACACTTCTATCTTCTAGAAAATTATATATATAGCATGTACATTAATGCGACACTGATGTATGATAATCATGCAGGCAACAAGTATCATGCTGGACATCACACTCATCTGTATTTCTGACTTTTGATATGGTTTATAATTGCTAAGATGCTTTTGTGCATAAAACACAAGACTCTCAACGACACTAGGCAAAAAAACCAAACAAAAAAAAACAAAACAATAAAACTATTATAAAAAAAAAAAACCAACAACAAAAAACTAAACTACTTTGATTGCACAAAAGCAACCCAAATCAGTGCAACGAAAGAGTTAACTGTTGGTCGTTTGTGCTTCTGATTGACGTTTCTCTCGCCCGTAGTAATGACGCCGTCCAATCAAATCGCACTTCAGTCACCCCACGTGGGTCTCCTGCGCTCCGATTGGCTAAACCTTCTAACGTTGATTGTGGCTGGGTCAAACCCCACGTGGAGATTTCATTCAATGAGGGAACAATTCCACTGCTGCTGAAATTTGTATTGAAATGGTACATGTTGTGTATATATTAATTTGGGAAATGCAAATAGGGACGTGTAACCTGCACAGACCGTTTTAAAGCGTGCAACTGATCAACATCGAAAACACGAGGTTTTTGGTCTCGCAAAAACTATAACTACAAACAACAATAACAACAACAATAAGGCGTTTTCATTTCGAGTAGTCAGGAATATCTTTACATGAGAGTTTGGCTGCTTTTTTACTTGTTTAACTGCTGTGAAAGTGCAACTGAATGATAAATATTGAATATCATACGGCCTTGTTTTCATCTGGTGCGCTTTAATTTTTTATACACAACTCCTTGTGTGTGTGTGTGTGTGAGAGAGAGAGAGAGAGAGAGAGTGAGACAGAGAGAGAGATCATTTAGGTTAGATAGCGCCCCCTCCCCATCCTCAGTTGCACGCCGCGGGAGGGATTTGCGTGTTTCCCACAAGAAAAGAAGTCTCAAATGTCCCATTGAAAAGGCAGCAGAGGTTCAGCAAAGGAAGGAAAGAGAAGCGAGAGAGGGAAGGAGCGGGACAGCGGGCGAGACAAAAGAGGCTGCGGCTGCGCTGGGTTTCAGACTCGGCTTCTCCTCGGCGGCACCGCGGCTAGCGAGCGGTCTTTACTTCTTATTTTCACTTTTCATTCTTCGACTCCTTTGAGCACCAGAGCGCATATCAGGGTGGAGAGCAGAGCATCTGAAAACAGAAGTGTGTGCTCTCTCTCTGTCTGTTTGTCTGTCTCTCTCTCTTTTCTTTCACTCGAAGGACGAGAGGAGCCGAGACTGGGGCGCATCTTGATTAGCGGCGCTGCTACACGGTGCTGCTCGGTGCTGCTGCTCGGCGGCTCGGCGTTAAACAGAACAAAGAGAGTTGGAGTAAGGAAATGAGCCCAGCTTTAGTCCAACACTGAAACGAGGCCAAATGCACTTCTGAGCTCTGAGATACCATCAAAGTCTCTCTCTCTGTGACTCTTTTTGTCTTCTGCAACAAAACACTGGAAGAACACCGCAAAACACCACCACACCATGTTTCCACAGAACCGACCACCGGTGAGTTACACCACTTTGACTAAATAAACTAAAATGGGTTGTGTTTACAACAAGTCCAAGCTGTTATTCGATGCCGATGATGTAAATACTGCTCATTTCCTATAAACTAGCTCATAGGTCAAAGGTGTAAACCCAAATAGGCCTTGGGCTTGTTTAATAGAAGCTGCCATTTGGGTTGGTCCAAAGGTTCTGTGTTGAACCCTAAACAGTGTTTCTCCTCAGAACCATTCTGGACTTCCTTTAAGCTTTCTCACAGCATTTAAGCTGAATATAAAAGATTCACTATCAACCAGCCTTATGTTCACACTGATGTATATGTCCAGTTATTTCTTTTGTTATGAAACGTTGAACACTTTAAGTTCAAAACAAAAGCTATATATTATTAACACCTTTTTTTTTTTTTTTTTTTTTTTAACTTTTACATGAAGATGAGTTACAATAGCATTGGTCCTGCAGTATGTTTAGATAAATGTTTCGATTTTGCTTTCAAAACAGTTAAAACATGCACTTGGTGTTAGGAGCCTCCTTGAGATTTCAGTATAGCTAACCTCCCCCCTTCCCATACCTCCAGCCCCCCCGCCCCCCCTAACATCTCATTCCTGTTAACCACCCACCCCACAAATTCCCCAGCACTCATTTCCTAAGGGATGGAACTTGGGTGGCTTTTCCATCTCTGAGCTTTGATTGAAGTGGTCAGATGTATGGTTTTGATGGAATCCTACCTTGCAGTAGACTGAACATCCATACTACAGAGTGAAAAGGATGGGCTGTGGCCTCCATCCAGACACCACTTAGCCATTATGTTTAGAAAGGAATGAACAACTGAGCCTCGTTCTGCTGCGCGGTACTAGTAATTCAGCGTATTCCTCTTTCCATCCTTCGTAAATAGCATCCATTTTACATCCATAACATGTGTGTCATGGCAAAACATTGTTTATCTGCTTTGTATGTACAGCATGCACAGTTGCATGCAGTAGACTGTTATAGTATTTGTTTTCATTAATCTCTTATTAGTTATTTAGCCCATGAGGTAGGAGATGAGCAATATGACAAAAAAACTACACTTCTGCACTATATCCCATGATTGAATACATTCACACAGATGTAAACAAGTGCTTTAGAGATGACGGTGACGTATTTAAAAAAATTGTTGTATCGCTGATTATTAATATATTTATATATAAAATATACACGCGCACAATTCTATATAAGGAGTAAAACACAATGGTGTGTGCTGTTGTAGGAAAAAACAGTCGCTTTTCTAACAGACAGCACATCCAAGGTGTTTTATTCCTCTTATACCGCAGCAATTTGCCAACAGTTACAATTTTTATTTATTAAAGCGCTCATTTCACTGTTTATCCATTTACAGTTATGTTTAATGTTCTGGAACATCAACAAAACATTTTAGATCCTATTAGGACAACCCCCACCCCCCCCCCCATTTTCTCTGTCTTGACGGTAACGAGATGAGAAAAATTAAGCTTGTCATATTACCGACAAACCATAAAGTCTTCTGTCCTGAAGAGTTAAATTTACAGCTTTGCCTCTGACTGCTACAAAGCACTGACACTGGAGACTCCTTCTGTAACTGTTACATAAACATCTCCAAGCCTCAGATTTTTATTAGGCTTTAGATATGTGGAGCATTTGCTGTAGAAACAATAATCTAATTAGAACGAGCACATTAAAATAAACCTGTGATTTGAATGACAGCGATTCAAATGTAAGAATCTAACAGCAGTGGTATAATAATAAACTAGGAAAAGGGAGAACCATGAAATAATTGGTGCAAATATGCATTAATGTGCAATCTGTGAGAAATTAAATCCGGTGATGTTTTTATAGTTGTATTAGTTAGCTATTTGTTATTTTTTTTAATTCACAACTTTATTTCCTTAATATGAATTTACTTAATAAACCGCTACAGACTAGGACTTGAGATTAAGCATTTCCATTTAATTATGGAAGATGGTGATCGGGGGTTTTTTTGTCCGGAATGTTTGCACTCACAGTCAAACCTGTCAATGACAAAGACATAAATGTGTATTTACATATGACATTTACCTCCACCATGGCTCCAGGAATCCGGAGTTTTAAACTGTAAACAAATGCGTGTTACGGTTTAGTAGAACCTTCCAAAGGTGTTGTTTTGCCAGGTCAGATGTAACTGATTATGATTATCCTCTGCAGGAGAGGGGAAGATTAGTGACCTATAAACCATTTCTGTTTATCAAAGTTATGTATGAGCTATGAGGGAAACCAGTTGGTAGCTGGAGGAAGTGAGCAACTTCTGTAAGCCCTTATGATTGCACATTGCTCTTTGTGCTAATCAGTGGTCTGTGTCCACTGTAGTGTAAAAAAAACAAAAAAAAAAAACAACAGTGTACATTTGAGCTCGTGAATAAATTCCACTAATTCCAGTTAAGTATGAGAGGAATTGGGAGTGTCTCCAGTATTGTTCCAGTCTTGCTTGACATTTTCCACATCTCTGAATGCTCCTAATCCTCAGCTCACAGGAATGTCTTTGCGTGTCTGACTCATGGCTACTCATCATCCTTTCTCCATAATATTTGCTGTGTATTCTTGAGCACTGTATCCTGGTATATGAGCAAGTTCTGCCAGAAGGCATGGCTTGATAAATTCTCTTGAATGGAGGACACACATACTTTCGAGAATAAGGAAGCCACCTAGAGCAATTAACACAGCTGACAACCTGGCTGGCCGGCATTGCTAATGTATCCTGACAGCAGTGGAAATTTGCATAACGAGCTTGTGGAGACAGGAGAGAAAAGATGTGGCACTAATGAAACAGGTGCCTGGTCCTCCTCCCCCCACTATCCCATTCCCCCCTTCTGTCTAAGTGAGCGATTACGAGGACATTCCTAGGAGCTCTGAGCCGCTGGAGCCAGCGATCAATAAAATAGGGCCCTGCTTGGGTCAGATTCCTGGGGTGGTGCTTTAATATGCAAATAACTGTCAGTTGTTGAGAATGTATTTCAATGATTTATGGATGTTTGAACTTCAAATGACTTATGTAGGTACATGGTGTCGTGTGTTTCTATGGATTTATGGTTTGAACAGCGTTTGAGTTTTGCACCTTCTGGATAAAGGAGGATCAGTGGTACAAGAAGGTGGATGTTCGGTTGCTGCATCTCTCTCAGTGGGGGTCGCATTTGTGTTTAGCGGGATGTTTCAACTAGAGATGGCATGATGCTATTTTTTTCCCCCCTTTACCGATACCTTTGGTATCGGCTGATATCGAGAACCATCCTCTCTCTCTGTGTGTGTGTGTATGTGTGTGTAATATAAAGCACTTTGTTAAAATACAAAGCTAAAACATGACTTGCACAAAAACATGGCTTTTTTTGGTCAGTTTAACTTTTACGCACAAGTCCCTCACATTGCAAATATAATTAAGTATTAAATATAATATAACCAATCTGTTCCAAAGAGAATTATTATTATTTTTATTTTTTTAAAGAGAGAGAGGTTGTGAACTATTTCCACACAGCTGACATGATGGCAAATCCCACACTTTGCTGAATAGCTCGCTGCTGCTTGTTGTTGCTGCTGTTGCTAACATTAAGCCACGTGGGTCTAGTTGTTTATCATGTGACCTAGCTGAAACTGCTTACCATTATTGAATTACAAGCAATTGTCTGATGTTTCAGGATAGATTTGTGACAGAATCAGGTTGAGTTTGTTTGGTACAATACCGATTCTGGATATCCGATTTAGTGCCATCTCTAGTTACCGCTGATGTGGGTTTTTTGTTTTTTGTTGTTGTTTTTTTGCAAGAAAGTTTGATTCACTTCTTGACACACCTTGGTAAATGTGATTATGGGAGCACAACCATGCAATGATGTCTGTTGCTCCATGTAAAAGTTTCTTGCATTTAATCTCCTGCATCACACCCCCCCCCCCACCCCCCCAATCCTACCCCCCCAATCCTACCCCTTACAGCATCATGTGTGAGCAGCCATGGGCTTTACGCAGGCAGTATTCTGTCCATTGGTGAAAATTTGACATACTGTTTCTCTGTTGTGGTTGAGGTAAAAAAATGGGACAATGCCAACTTGTGTATTTTTTGCTAGAACACACTCCACTAAACTCTAAAAATTTTGCCTTCACATCTAATTTTGACCATATGTACATATGTATAATTATGTTCGTACATTAGAGATGCCTTAAAGTTGTGATTTCTCTTAAAGCTTCTACTTCGTAATCGAGGGATCAGTCATTTTCAGTAATTAGTGTGTGTAAAACAAACTAACGTATCAGAACGGTAGTAGGACCAGCATGCTGACTGATTTTGGTCAGCGTGGCCCATGACAGAGCCCCCAAGACTTCACATCACTTCAGATGTCTAACAGAATAAAAATACCTGTGGTTTAAGCCCCTGTGGGATAGGAACAGTCTCGGATGTGAGTGGGTGTGTGGGTGTGTGTGTATGTGTAATATATATATTGGTGTGGGAACTACGGTGTGAACTGTAAGATGTATGTGTGCACTTTCTGCTTTTTGTTAACTTTGTAAAGTGGTAGATGAAGTATTTTTGCTTTTAACAACAGCCATGCTCTAGCTATAGTATACCATTTTTAATTGTTTCTCCAATTGTTTTTCCAAGCCCAAATTATGGAGTTTAAAGCATTTAAAAACGTTTAAAGGCTTATGATGTTGGATTTGGCACATTTATAAGTCATTAATGTTCCAGAATGGCTTTGTGGAGTTCCTCACACTTACCCAGTGTCCCACACTACAAGCAAGGAGGCTTGATTCTGAAGACGTATCGGCTGTACCATGTGATTGAGCATGGTGGTTTTCAGAACAGAAATGAAAATAAATGGATCCAAACGTTCACACCGAACGGGAAACCAATCAGAAGCTTTCTTAGCTAGATAGCTAAACACATTTGAACTGGTTGGGATCAATGTTTTTCTGTGGAAATTTCTTCAAGCGTGGAAGTTTAATGGGCTCAGGTGATTGAGATCATCTCAGCCTTGACGACATACAGATTACTTAAACTGGTTCTTCTGGAAGGTTCTCTTAAAAACATGTAACCTGACTTGATGAAACCAAAGATGTGCCAGCTGTCTCATTCCAATCTGTGATTAGATTAATTGGATCCAGGCTCACAGACTCACCATGAAGCCTTTTAAACGGTTGTTTGGATACTTTTACAGCATTTCCTTTTTAGCCATTCAGGTTCGTGGTGCTCTGTGCAAGAAGCATTGATACAAAATGGCGCCCAATTCTGTCTGAACAGAAATAGAATTGGAGCTAGAAGGATTGATTGTATAGCAGTGATGCTCATCAGTCCTGCAGTAGTGCTCGTCTATATGATGCTATTTAAATGGACCTTTCATTCTGCAGCCATTTACTGAAAGACCTACAATCCTTTTCCAGAAGTCGTCTTGCACCTGTGGAACACAATAGGAGGTGAATATCAGAAAAGGGGGATGGGAAGATAAAGAGGAAGAAGGGAACAGAGCCAAAATGTCATCCTCCCACCCTTCCTGTCTCTTTCCTTCCCTCAATCCCTCCCTCCCACCCTCTGTGACCAGCTCTTGCCATCAAATAGCCTTCCTCTTCTTGTTTTTCAGATTCTTTCTTTAGTATGGGAGGAGTAATTGGTGTGTGTGTGTGTGTGCTCCCTGCTAGGCCTGAGTTGTTTGAGTCCAGGCATCTGGATGGCAGATTGAATTGCAGGGTTGGAGAGAGAAGCTCGTTATGGGCCTGAACAATGCATCAGCCCTCTTGTGAGCTCCAGCAACCCCTGCCCCCTCTCCTTCAGCCACCATCGTGCACCCCCCAAAAAAAACCAACAAAACAAAAAAAACTTTCCACTCTGACAACCCCGACACCTCAACTATCTGCTCATTACAAATCTCACACTTCCCTGACTGTGTGTTACATATACACCTATGGTTCGATTTTTGTTCACCTGTTGTTATGCAGATTTTGCACTGATGCATAAAAAGACCTGAATAGATTTTTTTTCCCAGTAGTTTTTACAATTACCTGAAGTGAAGATATTGTGTTAGTAAGATATGCTTGAAAAAATGTGAGAGAAACATAGTTGTGTGAAAAAGTAAGTACACCCCATGGAAATTGTTGGCTTTTTTGACACATTTGGACAAGCAAACATTTGATCATGTTTGAAACAGTGCCAATTAATGAAGTTGATGTACTTGAACAAAACCACAAGGAAAATGAGCCTTTTTCAATCATTTATTCAACAGAAATATCAATAAATGGGTTTTCTTGCATGTACTGCCCATTTCAAATCCTGTTTCAAATCCGGGCTTTGACAAGGCCACTCCATAACCCTCAATTTCTTCTTTTTGAGCCATTCCTTGATGGATTTGCTAGCGTGTTTAAGATCATTATCCTGTTGAAATATCCACTTTCGGTTCAACTTTTGGACAGCTCTTCAAGCATTCTTTGATATGATGCAGAATTCATAGTTGAATCAATGAATGCAAGCTGTCCAGTCCCTGAGGCAGTGAAGCAACCCTAAACCATAACATTTCCATCACCGTACTTCACAGTTGGTATGAGGTGTTTCTCCTGAAAAGCTGTCTTTGGTCTGCACCAGACATGTCTGCTGTTACTGTGGCCAAACAACTCTATCTTTGATTTGTCTGTCCAGAGCACATTATTCCAGAAGGCCTGGTGTACTTATTTTTTCACACGACTGTTCATACATGCATCATTAGAATAATGAGGGCACTTGTTAAATTATGTCCATAAAAATGTTAAATTGTGATTAATACAGCTTTCCTCCTGTTCTTACGGCTTTATCGTATCCATGCGCCATTTCCTGGAAATTTCCGTGTTTACTTTGAGGTACCACGTGTTTTAGACTGTTGGTAATACCTAATCACATACCTAACACAGAACAACTTCTCACTGAACAGTTCATGAAAGTGTTGAAATAAGTGTGTAATATTTGAAAGTGTGTAAATATTGAATCTTGATTAAAGGGATTTTGCGTTCTTTTCTCAGTACAGAGAAAAATGATTGCCTGTGGTAATCACATGTACACCAGAGGCGTAGTTTGGGGGATTTCCTGTTTGTGCTCACGTGATGTTTTTTGTGTTTTGTGCCATTGTGTGTAAACTCGAGTGTGTTGCGTGTCCAAATCCCAGGACATCGGCGATTTCTGAAATACTCAAACTATCAAACAGCCATGCCATGGCCAATGTCACAGAGATAATATTTTTGTGATTCTGATGTTTGATGTGAACTTTAACTGAAGCGCTTGACCTGTATCTGCATGATTTAATGCATTGTGCAGCTGACACATGATTGTCTGCATGAATGTACAGGTGTTTTGTAATGAAGTAGCTGATGAGTTTGTTTCTACTAGGTTACAACAGTAAATAGTTACGATTACGTAATTGCTGTCAAAGCAGAACTGTCCGTGCGTATTGCTGTTCATTTAGGACGATTGCATCAATCGGTTAGTGCTGTCTCGGTCGTTCTTACAATTTCTTTCTTGTAAAAAGCAGTCCAGTGTGAAGAAAACACTCACCAGCCATGTTTAGTAGACACTGACTGATTTGGTGAGAGACAGACCGATGGATGGACAGACCTTACAGCACTTCAGTGGAGCTTTTGTCTGCCTGTCTGTCTGTATTACCCTGAGCCTGGGTTTCTAATGGCTCAGGCATCCTAGTGGGAGTATCTGCTTTATGGGGTGCCTTTTCTTCTACTCAATTCTAATCCTTGCCCAATTTGAAGCTAAAGTCTTAATTCACATCAAATCCTCTTTCCCCTCCTTTTTCCACTTCTGTAGTTGCGTACATGCCTGTGCGAGTGCACGCTCATACACTTGCATGTCTCTAACGTTTTGTCACCCAACAATGCTTTCTGTGTCAGATCACCACCACTCCTCCTACCATCCCCAACAACACCCCACCCCCAATTCCCCCAATCATTACAGCTCTTGCTAGCTTGTCTTTCATGTGTGTCGTCCTTCCATTGTGCACAGGGCATATGTGTAGGAACACGCACACACAGGCGCCGTTGAACTGATGCTTTCACGTAATGTGCATTAGTCAGCTTTTGATAGCATGCAGCATGACGTCCCGCGGTCCACAAGGTGGAGTAGAAACAAGCACATCAAAAGCTTGTGTTACTAATGCAGATACTCTGTCCTTTTCTGCTTGGTGGACCTGCACACAGGCTTTACTTTGTTCATGCAGTGACCCTAAAGCTGCCACACATCCATGTGCTGGATGTATATTTAGCCAACTGAATGTACTTAAATATCAATTAGTGTTCACAGTGAGAAATATGCATAAATGTAGTATAATAATAAGATGGAGGGCATATGACTGCTCTAGTGGGGGTTTTTTTTTGTGTTTTTTTGCTGTTTCTATCAGAAAACGTTGATAAACAATTAAAAAAAAATTTTGCTAGGGATGGGTTTTTGGGTGGGTTTTCCGGAGCTTGCACCTTTCCATAAACAATGTCCTAATTAAGATGGATGTGGAGGAACAAGATTAAGCTGGCCTTGTGTGTAGACCATAGACCTCACTTTGAACATTTGAGAAATTGTTCACATCACCATAGCAACTTGTGGAACATCAGACATTATTCTCCTCCATGAGAGATTTTGATGCACCTCCATTTTGCACTATCTGGCTTCTCAGTTTTGAGCAACCACAAGTGCAGGAGGTGTTTTTATTTATTTATTTATTTATTTATTTATTTATTTATTTATTGTGAGATGCGAGATTTGTCAGTTTATGGCTGGGAAGAAAGTAAGGTGATGGCAGAGAAAATGGCACTTCCCTGGCAGCCTGCTTGGTGGTCTAGCAAAGATGAACAGCTGGTACAGCAACAGACTGTTACACTTCTCATAACAACAACTACCTCCTTTACATGCTACAGTATCAAGAAGCTGATTGGATATTACAGTGTGTCTGAATTAATTTAAAAAAACACACTGTGATGTAGGAAGGTAATGGTTCACTGAGATGGTTCAACAACCCACAGTGATGGTAGAAACGTCCAGTTTAAACCAAAAGTTCATTTATTGATCGTATTCTCACATGTGAACATAATTAAATGTGCTGGGGATGTGATCTACATTACTCTGTTGTACCCAGTGTGCACAGAGACTCTCCTGTATGAGATGCATATGTCCTTTCCACTTGCCTTCTAGGGTCCTCACTTTGTTTATGAGGAAAGATATTTATATTAGAAACATGGTCTAAAGAAAGGTATATAAGAAAGATGTACCAGAAACTGACCTCATAGTAGGCATGTGCCAGTTATCATGATAATATAATTTCATATATATATACGCTATATACTTCCTATCTGTGTGCCACCCTTAAACAGCTTCCATTTCTTTTCTTTTTTTCCTCGCAGGCACCTCTCCAGCCACCCCCCGGGGCTTCGGCTTCGGCAGTGGCTGCGGCGGCGGCTGCAGCATCAGGATCGGCTCAGTCCCTAAAACTCACTTATCCTGAGACCCTGGACCGGATTAAGGAGGAGTTTCAGTTCCTTCAGACTCAGTACCACAGGTATGACTCCCATGAACATTGGTGAAGGACATAAGCCTTAACACTTGGCTTTTCATTACATCTACTAGCTTTATTAGAATATGTGGTGATTTTGGGCTTCATCCAGGCTCCCTAGATAATGGTTTGGAGCAAGTTAATGATGATGACGCTCGGTTCCGTGGAAGGATGGTGAGGTCCGTTAGGGCAAGATGTAAAGAGACGCTGACGCTTTGTGTTGCTTATAGATACATTCTTCATTTAAAGTACTTAACGTGTAGCTATTTGGGATGGCAGGATAGAGAGGGTTTTCGATTTGCATATCGTATAGATCTTGATATAATTTCATAGCAGTAAAGGTATAGAGATATTTCAAGGCGTTTTTTAGTATCAGGCATTAAACATAATTGTTTCCATCAAGGCTGGAAATCCTGAATAATTGTTGCAAATGATATCGTGGTGGAACTCAAGTTAGGAGCTGCTTCAGTTAGAAGATATTTGAGGATGCTGATGACATATATATATATACACACTGCTTTGATTCTGTCGCTTAGTGTTTGATCTTTGATGTGCACTCTGAATCTCAGGAATGTGGCCATGGCAGCATGACTGGCTGAGATCTCTGGGACATTGTTGGCGTCCCCTCTCATCCCGCTCTGTCAACTCCTCCCAGCTCTGTGCCAGCTCCCTCCTGGCATACGTTCACTCGATCGCTGCTTCATGTCCGCAAGCCAGAACAGGAGAATTCATCTCGTCTCCAAACCCTGATTGTCTGGCCTTGTGTTTTCGCCAGCGTTGAGCCCAAATAAACCCAAATGTTCTCTGTCCAAATAGCTGTCCAGCCATGCTGATGATTGTGGAAATCTTCCACTGCCGCTGGTGTCACTGGCCTCACGTCCGCTCCATGCGTGAACCAGCTAGAGTGCGCGCACGCACACTTGCTGTCTGTCTTCAGAAAATATCAGCTCGTTCAGACGGAGTGAAACATCCCTTAATAAAATGGTCAGAACGATTTATTAACAAACGTTGATCGCTTTAGAAGCAACTAAAAAAGTACGTCTTTAACTTCTCGCCATGCGAGCAGTTCTATTCATCACTTGTTGTTTTTTCGCACAGCCTCTACAAGAGTGAGCTGAAAATGAATAGAAGTAAGAATCTTTATGGAGTAGGAGAACAGTCTCCTGAGTTTCTGATATCTTCTGGAAGTTGGCTGAAGCTAAACCAAATGTTCCACCGCAACAAATTATCCTAGAAAAACTGAGAAAGAGACATGAGAGATTTTGAGGGGCTTGAAAACTCCCAAGTTCGCGTTGCTGCTCGCAGGGAATTTTTTTCCTTGATCGGTCCTGTTGCATTTTATTATTTTATAGAAATGTATCCTCCCAAACTGTAACTAGCGTTGGGAAATATGTGGATAATATTGATAACGTGATCAGCTAGGTCGCATACACTTCTGATGTTTCATGGATACTGTGAAATATTTTTTTAGTTTTCAAAAATGCAAACGTAGTATAGTATTATGACAAATGGTCATTTTGCTAGTACTAATTTAATAGTAATAATTAACAAATGTACTTTGAGTGTTTTATATTTATT
>JANDJT010000002.1:18947453-18960217 GCA_024331685.1 Stegophilus panzeri | reverse complement strand
TTTTTTTTTTTTTTTTTTTTTTTTTTTTTTTTTTTTCTCTCTCTCTCTCACACCCCACACACACACACACACACACACACACACACACACACACTTTTCCCATGCTCTTCTCACTCCCCTGCTCATTCGCTCTGCTCGCCCAAGTGCATCATGAAATCCCTCTGCTAATAAAACCATCAAAACCTTCTACTCTTTCTCCAGCTCTCTCTGTCTCGGTCTCAGTCTCCTCTGGCATTCAGCCCCTCCCTCTTTCTTCCTCTCTCCTCTGCTTTTGGTAGTTGCCATTTTCTAACAAGCAGTGATTATGTCCTGTGGGAAATGGGAAGCAGGGTGATGAAGGAAGGATGGATGGATAGAGGGACAGAGATGAACATGTGGAGAACTTGTTTAGTCTGCTGATAAACAACAAAGCCTGTGCGCACACACTCCGAGCCTGCAGGTCTCCAGCACGTCTGCCACTGATGTGTGTTTTCCACAGACCTGGAACTGGTGCTGCATTGGGGAACCAAACCATTTCATGATCAGATCAGATTGTGTGTAAACATTATCTCTGGCTTTTAAAACCTATTTTACCCTCCAAAGTCAAATCCTTCAGCATCTACACACAGCACAAAGCCATCAGTTATAGACTAAAATTGGGGTGTGAACTGAGAGAAGGCATTTGTCAGTTGGCGGAACAGAGATTTCTGCTCTCACACTTGTGTGAAATTGAATCTTTAGGAATCGAAACCTGACCCTAAGCTTTGGAGTGGATTCCACAGTGTCTGGAATCTGAGAGTCCACCATTTTATGATTGACTGTCTCTGCTCTAACAGACATTTTAATTGCTTTAAGCTCTTCATTCTATGACTGTCTGCTCGTAGGATGTTTTTAGTATTGGTACTGTAGTTCTTTAAGTTCAATGTAATCAGTGGTAAAATTATTGTGCCTGTCATGGATCAGTGAGTCCCATGGTTTTTTTTTTATATGCCGTTTTCTCCCAGTTTTGGTCATTTGCCAATCCTCACCCACCTCACCACGATCACATGACTAGCAGTGCTTCCTCTTAGAAATGTGAAGCCACTGCATCCTTTCGATCTACTGCTCATGCTGTCACAGGGTAGCGTTACACACTGGAGGTCGACCGGTAGTGGATTTTACCCATAATTAAGCTGAGCATAACCGATTAATCAACTGATGGTTTTTAAAATTGACACTGAATGAAAACACAACACTCAAAGTAAAATATTGCTGAGCTTTATTACAAAAATAAACAGTACTGTCTGTACCATGAAAATCTACTGTACTTTTTAAAATGAAATAAATATTAATATACAGTACTGTGCAAAAGTTTTAGACACCCTCATTTTTTTTTTTTTTTGTACAAACTGTTATAGATTTTTATTTTATGACTCTATATTATCGAGTCAGTACAGAAACATTTTATATTTCCAAACATTAGTTTTCCAGCACAAAATTAAATGTTACAGAAAAATGTTTGTCATTAATGAAAGCAGCATATTACGTAAGAGACACGTTTCAGACAAAAAAAAAAAAAAAAAACACAATGAAGGCTGCTGGGTTTTGCTGCAAACATACGAAGCAAGTGCGACAGTGAAAGTCTCCAAAACAACCCTGTCTGGTTCTGCAAAATGCTCAATAAAACTTACAGCTCATTTCCTTATAAAACTGCACTAATTGTACCGGAGACTGCTATTTTTATTTATTTATTTATTTATTTATTTATTTGTCACACCAAACAGTGACTTTGTTCCATTTATTTCTGTTTACTGCTCTTTACGGGTTTTTTTCTTTAAAGTGTCAAACACTAAACTACATTTTCTGAGATTTTAACAGAGGTGTTCCTGTCGCACATCATAAAAGACAGTCTTAGCATCCGTTAATTTTAATTGGAGGAGAAAGCTGGTTCATTTTGAACTTTTTTCCGCTATTTTCATCTTCCGGGTTTAAAATCTCATCCTGTCACTGACAGTGACGTGGCAATGTACAATAGTACATCGATGACCTGTCGGGGTCTCATAATTATTCATGAGCCTACGTGTTCTTATCCTATGAGAAGATGCTGTCTCTTAATTATTCATGACAGCACGTGGTGCCTTCCTACAACAGATGTAGATGAGAGAGGCGTTCAAATGTGTCGCAAGTGTTGATTTCAATGATGTAAGAGTTTGAGTGTGTTGCATGGCTTTCCCCACGATGCTACCAGGGCTAGACTCTGGCTGGAGGTGGTTGGTTGGCCATCAACTACCGACACATTGAAACTGTTTGTGTGTAGCAAGCATTTTTCTTGGGAGAGCTACGAGAATTGGAGGAAGGTGGACTTCGGATTTGCTTATGAAAGCAGTTTGCTTTTACACAGTGATGCTGTACTAAGTCCCGAGGACTTTTCTATCCATTCAAATGAGGTATGTGTCTAATTTTAACCGTGACCGTTTTACTAGCTTTTTGCGCTAATTAAACCGCTTAAAGCTCCGTGGGCCATCGTGTGCAAAATTATGCAACGAGAGTCCATGTTGAAGGGAAGAGCCTTTGCCTTTTTATTTGTGAAAAGCTCGAGCCTATTAGCTAGCAACCATTCCGACACTCCTCCCATCCGTGCTGCCTCCGGTTTTATTTTATTTTCCTCCATAGTCACGCCAGGGGCTAATGGTTTAAATGGATAGGGTAGAGTACCTGCACTACAATATATTGTGTCTCCATTTAGCCCTGGGGATTCAAGTCCGCTGTCTCATCTGCAAATCGCCCCCCTCTTCCTCTCCAGCCTTTCCCTGCCACGCCCACTTCCCCCTCCCTGCTTCACACAGCCATCCAAGCCCATTCAAGCTGCATTTTTCAAAAATATTTGAGACTCTGGGACTTGAGCTGAAAGAGGGAGGTGTCATGACCCTTTAAATGTAGAAACATTTCATTTAATTATTTTGAAGGCAACTTTTGCTCTACAGCATTTCTTTGCATGTGCCTAAAACTTTTGCACAGTACTGTATATTAACTAATAATATTAAAAATATACATCCAACATTAACCAAAAAGTAACACTCCAAATAATAAATAATTGAGACATACAAAATGAATTTAAAAAAAAAAAAAAAAAAAAAAAAAAAAACAATACAAGTAACACAACAAAATTTGTCAATGATAGTATTTTTCACCTCTAGAGGCTGCTGTCATACTGTATAATGACAGCGGACACGTTTCAGCTGCTCCCACGATCGACACAACCGGGAAAAACTATCGGTGTGGATTTTTGCAGATAACCGATAGTACCAGCAGTCGGTTATCAGTGCTGATTAATCAGCAAAACTGATCAATCGGCTGATCTCCATTACACACGACGAGGAAAGTGCTGTCTACCCTCTTCCGCATACATGACCTACCAGATGCTCACGATTGGCTAGTGTAACAGTGATTGACAGGGGGAGAGTGAGAATACAATCCCTCCCACCCACAGAGCACAGCCAATTGTGCTGTCTTGGACTCGCGGCCATGGAATAGCTGTTGTATTGTCAGGATTCCATTCCGACGCTTTTCTGTTGCACCACAGGGGAGCCTGTAGCATTTTACTTTCCACAATAATCTTCAAATCCCATGCATGGTCTTATTTTAATGTAATTAGCATAACCAACTTGACCATGTTGTCATGGTAACAAGCCACTGGTTCTTATTTCCAGACAAGCAGAATTTTTGGTTTTAGAACTGAACTGATTTTTGTGGCTGGAAAAACAAAGAGGTTTGAAATGAGGCTTTGACAATGGTGTCTTCTCTATGGATGCTAGCCACACTGTGCTGGAGCACAACGAGGCTCTCGGGGAGGAGGTCGGCTCTCTGTGCTGGAAGAGGGACAGCAGATGCTGGGCATGAATATTTTACACATCTCCCCTGCTCGCTGTGCAGCAATTAGCCTTAACCAGATGTGCAGAGCTGAAATATTTACTAGGTGTGTGTGTACACAGAGGAAGTGGTACACTATCTGTCTTTCTCGTGTATTAACACTCTAACACCCTGTGTCTCTCACTCGTTTCTTCACTCATTCTTCTTCACACAATCGCATTCATTCTGTTTCTCTTTGTCTCACTCTCATTATCTTTCTCTGGCTGTCTTTCTCCCTCACCCTCACTCGTTCTCTCCCTTTTTCTCTCTCACATACACTCACTCATTATTTTTTCCTCTCTCCCTCTCCCCCTCTCCCCAGACGGAGATTGCTAAGCGGCTGAATGTGATCTGTGCGCAGCTCATCCCATTTCTCTCACAGGAGGTAAGACACACGCGCACACACACCCACCACTGAGTCATACTCCTCCTCTTTGAAACACACTCATTTCTTGACATCTTTTCCTCTGTCTCTTTCACGTGTACCATTTCTTGTGCTCGCTCTCTCTCTCTCTTTCTCGCTTATATTTGTGTAGTCTTTCTGCTATATTATTGTTCATAGTTATGGTTGCTGCTTGCCTCTTCTCTGATTGGCTGATTGCATTAGGGCATGTTGGTATCCATCAAACACATTTTGCAACAGTGAGAACAATGCAGGGCGCATGGTGGCTTAGTGGTTAGAACGTTCGCGACCCGCCGCTGCCCTGTGTGTGTGGAGTTTGCATGTTCTTCCCGTGCTGCAGAGGTTTTCTCCGGGTACTCTGGTTTCCTCCCCCAGTCCAAAGACATGCATAGTAGGTTGATTGGCATGTCCAAAGTGTCTGTAGTGTGTGAATGTGTATGTGAGTGTGCTCTGCGATGGATTTGTGTACCCCGCCTTGTGCCCCATGCTCCGAGATGGGCTCCAGGTTCCCCGCGTCCCTGTAGGATAAGCGGTATAGAAAATGGATGGATGGATATATCTGTTAACTTTTGATGAAACAGATTCTAACCATGCATCAGCTGATAGGACAGGGATCCTCAAACTATTTGCAGTAAGAGACTTCTGTAACTAAAATAAATTCCACAGACCCCCTCAGTACATACTTATTTTCTGATCATAATCCTATATTGTAAAATATTGGCCTCAATATCAACAGCTGTTTATTAGAGCTATAGAGCTTTATTCCTGAACTTTCTACTAAAAGAACACGTGTCGGAGTTATTTAGGAGGTCTAGGCTTGCTTCTTTGAGCTACTGAGGTTTGGATTACATCCTAAAAATTCAAGCAACAGGTCAAACAGGCTAACTATAAGAACTCGAAGATAATGGTGCTTTGTGATTTTTCTGCTACTGTAACAAATTGAAAAAAAAAAAAAAAAATCGACATCCTGGCTATGCTTCAAAGACCCATTTATATCCGTGATTTGTGGTTACGTGCAGGGAAAAAACATGAACCTCTACCAAACACACCCCAACAATAACGGCACATTTCTGATGGATGCCAAAATGTACCTGTGAACTCAGCCCCATCTTTTTCCACACATAGACACTCTCAACTGACCTTTACATTAATGCAGATATTTGGTGTGTGCTGAAGTTTGATTTGATTGCTGTTTGTTTCCCGTGTTGTGTCTCCAGCATCAGCAGCAGGTGGTCCAGGCCATGGAACGCGCCAAACAGGTGACTATGGGGGAGTTGAATGCGTCGATAGGGGTACGTGGACTCCCCCCTCTGCCTCCCACAGTGTGTACTTCCATCTTCTCATCCACTTTTGCTTTTTTTTGTGTGTATTTATTTTGCTTGATTAGATTAAGTATCAGATATGGATTGTGGCGCAAGAGCAGCTGGATTCTAATGGGTTAGTGTTTTGCTGCCCTCATGTGATCCTCTGATGGTCTGTTTTCCACATGTGAAGTCAAGTGCATTCAAGTGCACCACTAACATTGTATCATTAGCTAACCTGCTCTGTTTTGGAGATTATGAAATAAGTAATAAATTAGAAAATCGTATATATTTACAATAATTATAAGAGCACATGAATGTTGCACTTCATTTTTCAGCGTCGTCATATGCGAAATGCCATGTTTTCTAGACTACAAGTTGCACTCGAGTATAAAATGCAGCAGAAGAATATTTAATAAGATATTTTCTAAATGCAGTCATTGCTAAATATGTAGGTCTCACAACAGATATCAGTCAGAGAGACACAAAAGCCGCTATATAGTTTTGAACTGTGACTCCGCATCATAGTGTGGTTCAGCATGCTTACAGGAGAGCACTAACTGCCATGTTCTATGTATGTCTAACAGTCGCTCATGATTCGCTGGAGACGCTGTGATCCACACAGGAGCGAGGAATGTCACTCTTCTCACCCCATTCCCCATTGATTTTACACCAGGAGCAGTAAAGGCTCCACTTACAATGTGCTCGTTTGTGAATCAGTCTATGGTCTAATCATCGACTGCCAAAAGCAAGTAGTATTTAGAGGATTAAACTATTAACTACCATCAGTCACTGAAACTGCCCTCTGCCATTCTGAAATACAGTCTCCTCAGAAAGTATTGGAATAGCAAGGCCAAATCTTTTGATTTTGCTGTACACTGAAGACATTTGGGTGTGAGATCAAAGGATGAATGAGTCAACGGATCAGTTTTCATTTCCTGTTGTTTACAACTAGATGTTTTAAACAATTATTTTATTTTTTCCTTTCGTTTGAACCCACCCATTTTTCAGGTGATTAAAAATATTGGAATATGTGACTGACAGGTGATTCTTGTTGCCCAGCTGTTTCCTGATAGTTTGTCAGTTAAACTGATTATTTAAACAATTATTAATTCTGCACATATACTTTTGGTCTGAGCCCTGGGTTTCGCCTGTGAAGACTGCATTTGTTGTTAAAAAGGATAAACCAACATAAAGACCTGAGAGCTGTTTATGGGAGAAAAGCAAGCCATTTTGAAGCTGAGAAAAGAGGGAATATCAGAGAGTCCTGAAAAAGAAGGAAACCACTGGTGTACTAACTACCAGACATTTGAACAAGGAAAACGACAACAGTTGACGGAAACATTGTGAGAGTTGTGAAGGGAAAAACCCAAAACAGTCAGTGATCTCACCAACATAACATCCGCAGGGCAGGGGTGAAGGTATCTCAATCCACCATTCGAAAAAGACTTAGAGTAGAAATATAGAGGCTATACCACAAGATGCAAACCACTCATCAGCAGTAAGAATCAGAAAGCCAGATTGGAATTCACAAAGAGATACAGAGATGAGCCACAAAGGTTCTGAAACCAAGATTAACCTCTACCAAAGTGATGGAAAGGCCAAAGTGTGGAGAAAAAAAAGGATCTGTTCATGATCTGAAACATACAAGCTCATCAGTCAAGCGTGGTGGAGGTAGTGTCATGGCTTGGGTTTGCATGACTGCTTCTGGAACAAGCTCACTAATCTTTATTGATGATTCAACTAATGATGGTAGCAGCAGAATGAATTCAGAAGTCAACAGAAACATTCTGTCTGCCAATTTACAGAGAAATGCAGCCAGTCTAATTAGGAGGAACTTCATCATGCAGTAAGGCAGTGACCCAGAACACACTGCCAACTCAACAAGTGTTCATCAGGGGAAAACAACAAGGACTTAATCAGCAGGGAAAAGTGGAAGTTTTTAGACTGGACAAGTCAGTCACCAGACCTTAACCCAATTGAGAATGAATGTCACCTCCTGAAGAGGAGACCGAATAGAGAAACCCCACAAAACAAACACCAACTGCAGTACAAGCCTGGAAAACCATCACTAAAGAAAAAATGCAACAGTTTGGTGATGTCAGTGGGTCGCCGGTTTGATTCAGTTATTGCACGCAAGCGATATGCAACCAAATATCCCAAATGGTCTCAAAGCCAAATGTCTTCAGTGCAAAAACAAATGAATTGACCTTGCCGTTCCAATACGTTTGGAGGGAACTGTAAGAATATTTTTCTAGGATACAAATCACACTCCATTATAAAACAGGCCACATTTATTTGAATCCCAATTTGAGAAATGTAATTGTTGCCGGATCATATCACATGCTGTCTAGGTCTCCATGGAGAGACACATAAATGCCACTATATGGTTTTGAACTTACTCAACATCATAGTGCAGTTCAACATGTTTGAGAGCACTAAGTGGCATCTTCTGTATATCTGATCTAGAGATGTAGTGATCCCACCCAGAGTGCCGGGACAATATATTCCCTCATGCAGATGGTTGTGATCTTGCAATGAAAGCTTAAGCTCGTTTTACTCAGGAAAGACTCTGCTTGCTGTGTGCTTCTTTGTAAATCAGGGTAACCTCTTATACCGGAGGTGATCAGTGCTGTATGTGCAGTCTAGACCAATAATCAAAAGAAATACACGGGCTTAATTTACTACAGAAGCAGTAACCATAGCTAGGTGTGAAAATCTCACTGATTAGACTTTGAGCATACAGGTTTCTAATAATCTGACAATCAGTTCAGACATTTGCATGTTCAGTGATTGTGAGGAAGCACAGAAATGAAGCTCCATGCTGCCCTACATGATGCTTGTGAGTCATGCCTAGTGTGAATTACAGGCGTCATGGAGCATTTCCGGCTCATGTTTTAAAGCGAGCTTTGTACAGCAACACTCCTAAGGAGCCATGGATGCGCAATTTTGTTTTATTCTGAAGACCCCTGTTGTATACCGCTATAATAAAAATGCCACTTATAGTCCAGGAAATCCTTCAAACCAGAATCACGTTTGGTTATAAAGGATTTGAGGCGCACAATCCATAATAAGGTGAAACGATTTCTCCCAGACGGTTTTCTTTGTTTTGACGTTTTAATTTCGCAGCCTGTCATTGTTATGTTAAGATTCTGCTTCCCATTTGCCATGCGTGTTTGTGTTTAGTATGTAGTGCTATTCCAGTTGTGAGGTTGCCCCTGCCCTCCTGGCCTCAGTGTCTTCTCACCATGGAGACACTCCCTCTGCTGCACCACCTCTCCACTCAAATTGATCCTTCACTCTCTTGGTCTTGCTTTCTTTCCTCTCTCTCTGTCTGTATCTCCAGCAACAGCTGCAGGCTCAGCACCTTTCCCAGCATGCCGCTCAGGCTCTGCCCATGGCCCCTCACCCCTCGGGGCTGCCGCACCCGGGATTGGCTCTGGGGGGCAGCTCGGGCCTGCTGGCTCTCTCCGGGGCACTCGGGGCGCAGCTGGCTGCTAAGGATGAAAGAGCACATCTGGAGGCTGTAGCGGCGGCGGCGGCTGCTGCTGAGCACCACAGAGGTAAGAGCCATAACCAGAGCTACAGTATCTCCTTCACAGTCTGTTTAATGCTAATCTGACTGATGTCCTTGTTCTACATAAGTGGGTAGATACTAACTGTGCGTCTGTTTTGATTGGCTGTGGGACGTGCATCTAACGTGACCCATCCAGACCGTGAGGCGGGACCAGTGAGTATCACTTCACCCTTTCTTCCTCTATTGTGTACACTTTTTCATATTCTCCTCCTGCTGTCTTTGTGCTCCTCATCTCTCTTCTTCTTTCATGTTTCATTTACTTTTCTTTATCCTCCTTCCACTCAGCCTAGATCTCATCCTAGAGCATCCAGTCACTCTGTGTCTTCATCCTCTCTGTGCTGTCTTGCGTGGACACTGGAAAATGCGGTACAGCTTGAATCCAGATCTGTCCGTACCCCAGTCAGGTTTCTGTATTTGTGAAAGTAGGAGGGGTTTATTTAGATTTTGTGCCAGTGACAACAACTGAAGAGCTTGGAGGTATGATTTACTTTACTGTACTCCGCATTTAGTTTTATGCAGACGCTTAATCCACCCACCAGACCGAACTTTTGGGTTTTCTGTTGCACTTGATACCAGACACTGTTACTGAAGAGCAGTACTGTTCAAACAGCGATTCTGCCTCACTGTGTATCTTACACAATTCTGTGATTATTGCAAGTGCATTATTTTTCATCTCGGTACTTTGGCCAACCAAATTCAGCAACTTACTTATGACATCAGTCACTTGGCAATGGATACAACAGAAAATGGATTTGTGGTCTTACCGCATTGTCCAGTGGAAAAAAGCTTCGTTTGGTGCCTCCGCCTTCTTTGCGTTCTCACACTGAATCCCATACAGCAGACAGCCATGCATTAAGCTGTTTTACTGCCCTTGGGTCCAGAACTTATGGAGCTGATCTGATTTTGCCTCGTCTGTCTTTCAGAGCTCCTTATCAAACGGAGACAAAGGCCGTACATCAGACTACCTCAGCAATGGAAAGAAAAGGAAATCGGACGAGAAGGAATTCACAGACTACGTGAGTGAGAGTCTCTTCACGTGAATTTTTGTTGTTGTTGAATGTATCACACATCAAACATTGTGTTTTTTTGGGGGTTTTTTTTGTTTGTTTTTTCCCCCTTTAGGACCCTTGTGATAAGTAATAAGCTGTTTAAGTTTTCAAAAATATGACTGAACTGTTCATTGCGTTTATCCTGCACTAAGACCCTTCCCCCATTCCACAGGGTAGCGATGCTGACAAGAGTGATGACAACTTGGTAGTGGATGAGGTGAGATTGTTTTTGTTTTCGCTGCATTTGTGTGGAACAGGAGTTGAGAGGCTGATGTAAAAGAGTGTGCTATTGTTTTTTTTTGTGTGTGTAGGACCCTTCGTCTCCACGCAGTGTGCACTCGTACTCCTCCAGAGAGAACGGTCTCGACAAGCTGCCGCCCTCCAGGAAAGAACCTCTGCCTCAGGCCAGCCCTACCTCGCTGACCTCCTCCTCCAGCAGCGCCTCACCCTCTCGCAGCAAAGAGCCTCCCCCAGTATGCACACACATGGTCTATTAGCATATACACACACTTGCAATGCACACACCACCTTAAAATTCTCTGTCAATCTTCTTAGAGAGAGAAATCTAGCACCCCAGGGCTAAAACCAGGCACGCCCATGTCTCAAGATTCCTCCACCCCCGGCCCCAGCGGCCCACCCCAATACCGCCCTGTCCCGGGCAAAACGGGTGTGGACCCTCTGGGTAAGTCCCAAATCGCTGTAGTGTACTGTAGTGGCATAGGGAGTGAAATGCATGTGTCTGAGAGATGTCTTCATTAGTGGAGCAGTGGACGAGTGGGCCAGCAGAGGGCAGTAGTGATCTTCAGTGTCGTCCGTGTTCTTTGCAGTGATTATTGCTTGTGGGTTGCAGTCTGATGGCTAATCCAACTTCATCACTCTAGCTTGGCTATTTTGTGTAGTCATGTGTAACAAATGTGTTTCTGTGCAAACGGTTTTGTTTTTTGTGCTTAAAAAAAAAAAAAAAAAAAAGCTTCTCATTTTAATTGCCACAGAGCCTGTCTCAGTTTGTAACCTTGTCATTTAAAAACATGATCTGGTATTGAAATATTAAGCATCACTGCTTGTTTGAAGTATGTAAACCTACTCTGAATATCTGTGGGTGTGTCTTTGGTGCCTAATCACCCTTCATCCTAAAAGCATGCTCGCTATATATAAGAAGATAAATGGTTCTCATTGAAAACCTGGACTGCTCTGTCTCCTGTTTCTCAGCTCTGGGTGTGAGGAACCCACTGGCGGTGCAGGGTGTGTATCCTCCCGGTGCTTTCGGTCTGCCCCCTCCGGGGGTGAACGGCGAACTTGCTGGAGCAGCCGCAGCATATGGCGCTGGACTCCACCTCGTCTCACCACAGATGAACGGCTCTGCCGCTGTAGCCGCCGCAGCCGCCGCTGCTGGATATGGACGCTCCCCTGTGGTGAGACACAGCATTTTAAAAATAATACTGGATCCGGTTGTAAATTTAAAAACAACAAACGGGGGCAAAAAACAACCACTGTACACTGCAAGATTTTCAACACCCTATCTTTTAACATAAATGCATAAAAATCAGAAAGCAGTGGTGTTTAGTTGCAGCTTACTTTATTGGACAGCAGAGGTATAAAGTCTTATTACTAAAGTCACTTTAATTGGGTTCTTTTAGCCCACAGCATATATTACAACAGATTAGGATTGTCTGAATCTTTTCTTTTTTTTAACAAGCTTAACTGGTTTACCTTCCAAGAGCCTCTGCCTTTGGTAAAGCCTTAATTTAGTGTCATTAGGATCAGAGAACTTTCCAGTTTCATTAAACACAAGGAACACATTGGTTCTTGCTGAAACACATATTTAATATTTCTCCATATGGAATTACTATTCTATGCTATTTCTGTTGTGATAATAATGATTTAATGGTGATTTTTTTACCTGAGCGTGCGTGCAGGCTTACTACCATGCAGGGTTATTCTGAAGGTCTCTCTGTTGCCTGTGAGGTGAATTGCAATTGCAATGCAAATATTGGCAAGCCTTCCACTTCTTTAACCCCCTCTTGTGAATTGTTTTTAAGGAAAAGAGGCTAATTTCTAGGCTGGGACAATTTATGTCAAGGCTTGAAATGAAGAAACTAGTAAGATCCAATATCAAATCACATGTGAATCACACTTTCTTTAAAAAAAAAAAAAAAAAAAAAAAAAGATAATAAAAAAGGTCAAATTGAATTCTATGTCTAGAAGCGCTTGTATTTAATGAGGCACCTTTTAAACACATTAATTTGCAGTTAATGAACAGATTTTCATAAAAAGTCTGGTAATGTAGCGCGTTGAAGTAAAACCAGACCACGTCCTTGTATCCTTTAGGTGGGTTATGAGTCTCCTCACCCGCACATGAGGGTCCCTGGCCTCCCTGCTAGCCTCCAGCCTGCAGCCTCAGGAAAGCCGTGAGTCTTCCATCTCTTATAATATTCTCAAATAATTCCCTCTCTAATTATCCTGAATGGATTTCATTGATTTTTGTCTGTTTTCTCTCCAGTGCGTACTCATTCCATGTGAGTGCAGATGGACAGATGCAGCCTGTGCCCTTCCCTCCGGACGCTCTT
>JANDJT010000002.1:18870086-18881701 GCA_024331685.1 Stegophilus panzeri | reverse complement strand
AGCACTGTTTGTCTTTAATATCAGTCAGAAAAACATTTCTGCTCTTGTCTGGATAACTCTAGTAGCTTTAATAATGATATACTTGAAGTATACAGAATGGCATTTTTAAAAATACATTTTATATTGATATTTAACTTTATTAATAAAATAGTATGTTGTTCTTTTAGCATGTTTTTGTGTTTTGTTTTGGTACCAAAATTGGTACCGAGTACCCTGGAATTTTACTGGTATTGGTACCGACTACTGACATTTTGGTACCGTGACAAGCCTAGTCTCCTATACCTGGGATAGGTTGATATGAATCATAAAATGGCCTGGGACAATGAGACTCCCAATGTAGTGAACTGAACATGATGGGTTAAGTACTGAAATCTCATAAAATCAGGGTGGCAGGATGTGGCATTGTGGAATTTATTGGGCTCATAATGACCACCCACTACCTCGCTTAAGTTACATAATCTGCCTTGCATGTCACTGCATTCTTGTTGTTTCTGTGTGTGTGTGTGTGTGCCTGTGTGTGTTGCGTGTTGTTTTGGGAGCAGATTGCACACGGCATGCGGTGGATGTAGCTCGGTTCAGCACGGCTGAGCCTGCCCCCATGCCGATGCTGCAGTGTGTGCATGAATATGTATGTATGTGTGTGTATACACACAGTCTAATGGGTCCTACAGTCTAATGAGTGTGTTAAGTGTCCTCTGGTTCAACTTGGCAGCTGTTTACTGTCCGAATGTACCGCTGTGCTACGTCCAGCTGCGATGCTGAACATTCATCACTCAACGTGTGTGTGTGTGTGTGTGTGTGTGTGTGTGTGTGTTTGGCCACCGCTGGGGCTTAGCTTTCATGTTCCTGGATTCAGATAAACCGGATTGGGGGTGGACAATATGAGGAAAAATATATCATATCACTATTGTAGAAGGCATTTCTACGCTACATAGAGTCTCAGCAATAGAGTAGTGTTGCGTTTTTTTTTTCAACCCTGATGATTTACATAATGTTTACAACATTTTATAACATTTTACAATTTTAAATATTAGTATGAAAGTATGAAATTACATCAAATCACCTGCTTCTAGTCAGTTTGCAATTCAATGTGTGCAAAAACGTTGACATTCTATAAAAAAATAACCTATCATGAAATATACAATATCAGAAAAACATACTGTTACATAATTTGTCATAATATCAATATTATATCATCGCGACACCCAGCGCTACGCTGAACCTGAACCAGCATTAGTAAAACCGTATAAAGCTTTTTCCACAACTACAGTTTTTCATTTGCTCGGAGTAGTCTGAGTTTGTTCAGTATTAATACTAATATAAAGTGCTTAGGGGTGTAAAGATTCAGCAGTTCATACTGGCACACTGGCTTAATATTTTGGATATGGCTTTTGAGATTTTGCCCTGAATTTCTCTCTCTCTCTCTCTCTCTTTTTTTTTTTTTTTTTTTTCATATGTATACTTGATTATGTGATAATTAGTATAAATCTTGATTCCTCAACAGAATTGATTAATGTGGAATTTTGGATTGTTAGAAAAATACTCGTTTTTAATCTGGGGGGGGAAGAGCTTTCCTCTGAGGGTTGTTATCTTGTTTTTAAAACGTCTTCATTTCTACTAGACATGATGTTTTCATTAACATTATCAAAAGTTTATCATGATGCCGTTCTGTCCCGACAGCACGGTGGCATTTTTACATCTAGTGGCTGTATTAGAAATGCAAAAGAACAGGGTGTCAGTTATATTGATTGGAGGGTGGGCGATACTGAACACGTTTTTCATATATAAAATTGTTGCTACACACACACACACACACACACACACACACACACAGAAGGAAGCTTCAAAGGGCATTTGTTACTCTGCAGAGTCGCTGTTTGGGATTCCCTAAAGAGAGGACATGGGGAGTGAGAACCTTTTTTGCAATTCTGACAAGACATTTTTGCAATTGTTGGACTGTTTAATTGTGAAGTATTCTGCACTGAATCATATTAAACTGCTGCTTGCATCTTTTGTCTTTTATCTATCTTTTATGCATCAGACAATTGAACATGCTTCAAGATTCTTATTGTATCAAGAGACGTCAACATTCATAACAAGAACAATCCTAGCAGGCAGAGAGTAAAAACAGAATTTTACCACACAATCTCTAGAGCAAGTTACTGAAAGGAACGGTCTACGCTAAAAGCGTAAATGATACTGGGTGAACGGGTATCTGCAGAAATCTTTGGATTTAAAAGCGACCAGCTGAGTCTGTAAGCTTACTTTTTATACAACTGTTACACAATTAACATACAGTAAGTACATGTCCTGTCTTCAGGCTGCTTCATGTCCACATAACAGTCCCTCCAGGATCGCGGTCGCAGAAATGAACGCAAAATCAAGCAAACTCTGCAATATTCAGAGAAGCATGCAAGTTTTCTAAATTACCGCAGATTTGGGCCAAGACACGTCATGTGACATCATCACAACGCGTATTCAGCCAAAGCCCTTTTTGATTCACGTGCGTCGAACATGAGTACAGCTAAAAGGTCTCATGTACCAACAAACATCACTGTGAAGGTCTGTGCAAAACTATTTTGTGCAATTGCAATTTCGCCAATTCAAGCAGTTTTCCACAAAAAAAGGCACAAAAAAACTTGGCAAGTTGCATCACAAATTTAGAAAAAAGCCACAGCAAAAAACGATCATTTTTGGCCACAAGAATCACAAAAAAACTCCACAGAATCCTGTAAGGACTGACATAATAAACTGTCTGTGAAAAATAATTATCATTTGTATTATTTGTAGTCATTTGTAGATTTGAGCACTAGTATAGTATGGTATAAAATTTAAAGTCTTTACATTTTTATTACTGGCTTGAAAGGAAAATAGCAGCCAGATGCTCATGTGTTAACAGTATGTTTCTGGTTGGTGTGACTTTGAAGAGAATGTAAGCATAACATTAGGTAGATAATTTCTTCCCCAGATGTCCACCACACAACAGTAAGAAAATAACAAGACAAGAGTCAGTCTAGTGTTACCGCTACTTAATAATTAGCAGCGCACACCTTTTTGTGATCTATTGTCTAAATACCAATGCTCATGAACTCCTAGGTCAAAGTTTACCTAGATAAATAACTGGTATCGTTAGATGTCATCACCTCTATTGTATGATCTTGAACGGAGAGATGTACAGTGTTCATACAACAGACTGGGGACATAACAATTAAGTAATGAAATCCCCATATATTTAAAACAACAACTACACAATCTACACACCAGAACTGACAGGACGCATGAACTGCTGTGTGTCTCAGCACAGTCTCGCCTGCTCATAATTAAATGAACCCATGAGCTCATTTTAAAATGTTTACTATAGGATTATGGATTTATTATCAACACAAAACTTCTAGTGTCTCTAGTCATTAACAAATTTACCAGATAGAGAAGCAACCTAGTGACCTCCATTCAATCAGAGCCACGTTTAATAATCAACCAAACAAATGCACTTAAGCTTAATGAGTCCTCCCCTCACTCGCAAATCCAAATTATGTGACAATCTTTAAGCAGTTACTACTACTACTTAATAACGTTGAAATTGACATGGTCTAAATCTGTCTTGTTAATCTAATCTTATATTCAGCACACACTTGTTTTGTATCAATCAGCTGAGGTTAATTTGCCTTAAATGAAGCTGTATGCTACTAGTATTACTACAGGTTGTTTCTGAAACTCTGATATGTTGTGATGTTAAAGAGTGGACAATATGAATAAGAATATGAACTGGGAACATCCTATAACCTCACAGAACCCGGAAGTTCACCTTCCTCTTAGGTCCTCTCATTCAGACCAGAAAAGATTCATCCTCACATGATTTTCTTTATCAAACACATTTCTAACCTAGTGACGTAGTAATCATTTAAGGAGCAAGCACCTGACCATCAGAGAATGAGCAATGATCAATTCTGATCTAATTTGTGAATTAAAGCCTTCATCTATGTAATTATGCCACAAGCCACAAGAATGACTGATGTCTGATCAGATACGTGTGGGCGTGTCACATCGCATACTTACTGACAGTGATTAAAAAAAAAAAACAAAAAAACAATAAAAATAAATAAATAAATAAAACAGAATTGACCAAGCAGCATTTTTGCAATGCTTTTGTTTTTTTACACAAGCTGGGAGTCCAAATAATTGGCAGGGTTGTATTACAGGGGGTGGTGCTCACAGCAAGCAAAAAAAAGAATTTAATACTATGGTTTGTGCATACTTAATTAATTAATGAGTTTGTAATAGCGCTAGCAACATAATAGCAGTAGCACTTTTACAGTACTAGGTACAGACATTCTGAAGATTGTGATTTCACAGTCCTGCTACGCAGCTAATCCTTACAAACTACAAGGCAGAATTAGTTGTCATGACATGGCAAAATACAATGAGTGATGTAAGTTTTTTTTTCACAACTAGCCATGTCCAATATAAATTTACATTCATATACGATATTACATTGCCATGATATCCAGACCTGCCAACCTTTACGCGTTTTATGTAGGTGCTCCGCAATTGAACAACTGAGCAGTCTTATTCTCCCCGATAAAACAGGAGATGACCATATAGATATATGAATCTGGACTGATGTGCTCAGGTGTTGTAAACTGACACCATCTGGTCCGCACCCTTCCCCACACCTCAAATGCTCTCGACTGAACTGACTAACCCTAACCCTGACACTTTCTGTCACGGTAAATGGAGAAAGCTTAGAGTCCGTTAATGTGAAAGCAAATCTGCCAATGTATCTTCGACTTAGCTAACATTAGCTAATATTAGTATATATTAAACATCCGTTAACTAAATTTATTAGTGACGCCACCAAAAAAATGTCGCCCAAAAAAAGTCAAAATGGCTTCATAAATTTTTTTTTTTAAATTAAGATTTTGACACAAAAAGATGAAATATGGCTTCTTTGAAGTGGAAAATCTAAAACCTTACAAATAATGTTAATGGTGATGATAATAAGAAAGTGCTTAAATATGTTGGGGTTTTTTATTTTTACCGGCTCTCTCGTGCTCAGAGACACTTCTGAGACACTTTGAGAGTGAAAATGTCAGCTATGTGGAGATTAGACAACTGATTCGTAAAAAGATTATATTGAAATGTACTGTTCAGTTGTTGTTGTTGTTTACTGTGCATTACTGCAGAATCACTTAGAAATCCAAGTGAACCTTCCAGCAAAGTTCTCATGACTTCCACAGTTCCTGATTGCACAGCTGGTAATATTATCATGCATTCCCATACTCTGCTTAAACCTGAAATGGTGGAAATGCTCATTTTCCTGGATGTCGAAACTGCTTATCTCAATTATTTAAAATGGAAAATCGCGAGCAGGTAAAAAAAAGGATAGCATCCAAACATAGTCTTAGTGGTTGAGGGGTAAACATCTTGCTCAATGGCCCAGTGGTGGTTCTCTGGAATCCCTGGGATTGAGCCTTTTTCTAATCGTCTTAGAATCAATTCTTGTAAGGTGTAAATTGGGCATTTGACCTAGACACAGTCCCATCTCTGATTCGTATACAGAACTCATTAGATGTCACCAGCTCCTAGTATACTCCTATACTCAAAGCAGAAGGAAAAAAAAGTCTACTAAAAACACCTGTTGTTTTGTTTTACAGCCAATAATAAGATATATATACCTGGACTATCCATGGGATCCAACAAAAAAAAAGTTGATAGTGGATGGCTTCATTTTAAACTGTTATGCAGATGATAGTGTGCAGTCAGACTGCAGGACAAAGAAGGGCCACGCTGATTAACACGGGGGTGTACTGGACAGGTCATGGTGCACAGCCGCCATTTTCCAATGTGTTTGCAATGTTCATTTATTCTTCCTAAGTAATGCTTTATCCAGGTCCGGGTCGCTGTGGTAAATTACTAACGTGTTGATATTTTGAAACGAGGTGAAATTAGGATTTGCGACTGAGGCTGTAGAATAGTAACAAGCTAATCATGGCAGTAATTTGGCAGTAAAATGGCATCTACAACGATGACATGGTTAAAATGAAGATCATGAAAAAAAGAGAAAGAGTACGTGGATGGTATGGTAAATTTACAATCCTCCATGTGGTAAGAACTGGAAGACGATTTTAAAACGTGGTGTTGATGATGAAATAAAACAGACTCTGGATGCAACTGCGGTGATTAAAATATGATACAAAGCACAGAAATCATCCTACTACTAGTAAACTTCTTTTTTTTTTTTTTTAAATCGATTGAATTTTTGGATGAAACATATGGAGAATAAAAAGCCCACAATGAAATGACAAAATTTAATTTCACCTCCAATATATTCTACACACACTCCCGCTATACAAATGTTTACTGAGGACTAAGCAGTTTCAGAACTACTCTTCTTCCTTCCTCCCTCTCTCTGCCTCTCTCACTTTAGCGTTCCTCTCCCCTAATCATTATTTCTCCCTCACCTCATCTCTCTCTGTGCTTTTATGTTATTTATCACTCTTTTTCTCACTGCCCTCAATCTAGCTGTATTCATCCCTGGATTTTTTTTCTTTTCCTCTTTTAGTGCTCCGTTTTGAACACCCATCGCTCTCTATCTCCCTCACGCTTACAATCTCTCTGTCTCTCCCCTCCTTCTTTCTCTCTCTCTGTAGGCGTGAGGGCAATCTGTGGCAGTAATGTTCCTGGATAGAGCTGAGAGTGTCAGTGTGAATCAGACAGATGAGCTGGCCAGGGGAGTTACAGTGCAGAGTAGTGCATTAATCCCCTCGTCCACCCCTCCTCTTCTCTCTTCCTCTCTTTTTATCTCACCCTCTATCCTTGACCACCTCAGAACCATGACTGCACCAGTGAACACAAGTGCATGCATACCACTTTCATTATTAGCAGTAGACTGACCTCACACCTGTCAAGCACACACACACACACACACACACACATTCCATTATGTTAACACACTTAGCTGAGATCTCTGTTTGTGAAATGTAAACTAAGGAAGGAATTTATGTCGTTTAAAGTTATACGTAATTTAAGTCGTATTTAAGGCAAACAATTTAGAACCTCATCTCTATCCACTGCTTCTGTCTGCGCATGTGCATGTTTTCCTGCACAGAGAAAAGAACACAAAACCTATTTACTCTAAACTCACTTAGAACAGAAAGATAACACAGTTTAAAACGTGAGATTATATCATGCAAATTCAAAGTAATTCTCTGTCCAGACTCACTGTTGTGTTACTTACCTTAAAATATTATTCATGAACTACTATTCATTATTCAGTTACTACAGTTAACCCTCCTATTATGTTGGGGGAAAAAAGTTACATTCATTATGTTGTAGGTCAAAATGACTTCCACAGTTTAAATACACACAAAAACAGTATTATTATGGCTTAAACTATAGAAGAAATATTTGCGTATAAGTTCATGACCCTAAATGAGGACAGTCAAAAGATTTCAAAGAGAAAGAGAGAGATTAACCAGTATTTCAGACATCTCAAATGTGGAAATGGCTCAGACTGACCCATAACATAATAAGAGGGTTAAATGAATGCGCTATGTACTGTAGTTACGAGAATGAGAAACATCTGAACCCAGCGATGGATCCGAAGAGTTTAGGGCTTAAGTATGGCGTTAGAATCATACCATTTAGAAATTTAAAGGCAAATATCTGAATTTTACATGTTATTATTCTGTATTTGCGTCATTCAATCAGAAATTGAATTTTGTGACAGTTCATACAGGATTTTGTGGAATTCTTTTGTGATTATTATTCTTTTTTTGCGGCCAAAAATGCTTGATTTTTAAAATTTACGATGCAATTTGTGTAGCAATTTTTTTGTGTTTTTTTTACTTGTATTGGCAAAATTGCAATTGCACAAAATTGTTTTGCATGGTCTTTCACAGTGATGTTTGTTGGTAAAGGAGTCCTTTTAGCTGTACGCATGTTTGACGCACGTGAATCGAAGAGGGTTTTGGCTGAATGCGCGTTGTGATGACGTCACACGACATGTCTTGGCGCAAATCTGCAGAAAATCTGCAAAATCGCAGGGTGTGGGATTCACCGTTTGAAATTCAAAATGAAATACGCTTATAAAGAATTTCGACAAAGCCTTGCTATTAATTCCCTTTCACAATATCTTTCCAGCCAATATTTATGGTATGAAAAACCTTTCTTCATTTCACTGAGAGTTACCTGGATGTTATTTTGAAAGCAAATCCAAAAGTGTGAATTAATAAAAGAGACCGAATGCTTTTTAGAAATGAATTATATGCGTACTCTCATTGTTAAATTCCTTTTCAACATTCAGTCACCCTTAAGCATGAAATCCAGTTTAATTTAGACGAATCATGAAATTCAATTTCAGTTCAAAAATCTATTTCAAATGGTAAAATTATATTCAAATGAACACACTTTCATTTAAACTGCAATTTCTAATGGCATGCTTCTAATTCCATAGGTAAGCAACTTTTAAAGAAATCCTCATATAAAATTTAACATACTTGGCCTTTTGTATTAATAATTTACAGTATATACTGATAATAAATCCCTTTACAACTTATTTATGATAAAGAAACAATAGTTCAGACAAATATTTCATTCACATGTGAGTTTTTTCATTTTTGGAAAACTGTTTCTTTAAGCCATTGGAAGAAGATAATTGTAATTCTTCTCATTTTTGCGTATCATAAACATACCTGATGCTTAAGTGGGTGCTGTGAAGAATGATCTCATCCAGTAAATGGATTTGAAGTTTAGTCTTTCTAGTGGACTCTTACTTTTGAGCCCTCCTGTAACACTAATACAGTCATAGCCAGTTGAGTTCTGACTATAAATGTTGCCGTGACTGCCATAAGATTTTAAATATGAATACAGAACAACATGCTGACACTATGATCTCATACACACCACTAATCCACCATCTCTAATGAGGCTGAAGTATTATTTCATGCCCATCACCAAATAATTCATTCACATGAAAAGAAAAAAAACCAAACAACATTCAGTTCAGGAATGGGAGAGGGCAAGTGATGATGAATTATAAATGCATGAAAATAAAGGCAATGGCTGTCGAAACATGTCTTGGTGTACATGACAGGTTTAACTGGCTAAATATAGCCCGCTGGGCTAGCTGCTTTTTCAGAGTGCTTCACATTATTTACATGTCTGCGCTTGTGATCTCTATCTCCGTCCCTGCTTTTCTCCTTCTTCATCCGTTTCTGTCACACTCGTTTCTTTTGTCTTTTTTCCATCTCTCATTCAGCCTAGTCGCATTCGCACACGTCTAACATTCCTCTTACTCGTTCCTTTTTTCTCTCCCTCTTCTCTCATTTATATTATCATTTGCACTTCCTCGCATATTCACTTTATACATTCTTTTTCCTTCTTGTCCTCTTTACAGATCAGTGAAAACACACATAGTGACACATACACAGCAGTGAATATACATCAACGCACACACACACGGCACACATTAGGACTCATAATAAATGTTTTAATTCCCCTTACATATGCATAGGATTTTCTATCTATTCATTTTATACAAATTGGTGGAAAAGGCTATCTAAAAAGACAAAATGCAGTGCAAAGAGGTATTTCGAATAAATATATCCATGAATGTGGGGGGCGTACGTTTCAATGCTGTATCTAGATAAACAAACATACACACAGAGGACACTCGTGGTCTGTTTGGACTGACGAAGAAACAAACGTTTTCATGATTTAATGAACAGAAACAAGATCAAACGTCACCACACGCCTGACCAAACATTAAACGTTAAATCTTTTACACTGCTGTTTTGACGCTCTTTACACAGATGAAAAACAGCCGTGGACTTTGGTTAGTGTCGTCTTTTCTTCTTTATCACTTTCACATCATTTTTAGGATTTTCATTTTTTTATATATATATATTTTTTAATTGAAACTCAGCTTGTGTTTTGTATTTGAAATATAGATGAAATATTAATTGCATTTTATACAAAATTGTCTAAATCTTAATTGTAATCTTACTAGCATAATGTTAATCCCTAATGAAGTAATGTACTTTTTGCTTTCTAGCTTGGTATGGTGGACATCAAAGGTACAGACAGTGTGGACTACAGTAACTTGTGAGAACAGACACAGCAAACAACCTTGACGCTGACCACAAAGGTACATGTGTTAATATAGCTGGAGCATCATCATCGGTTGCTAGTGGACCTCTATTACAGCTCCCTGATGATAATCTATATATCAGGTTTATTAGCTGTGAGATTTATTTTTGTGCTATATCTTCTCTTGTGTGTCTTGAACCCTGTCTGCCCCCATCAAACACATATGTTCTAGCTGTAACCCCGCCCCATGCCATACAGAGTTAGACCCTTTTCTCACTTTACCCGCTCACACACTATACAGGATTTGACCGAGCAAGCCTGGCCAGGACTCACCATGATATAGTGTCTCTGCATCTCGGTCTTCTCACTGGCCAGCTTCTCACACTCCAGCTTCAGACTACGGATTGAAATAACACAACTGTTAGTTCAGGTAACAAAGAAAAAAAAAAAAAAACATCTCTGCTTTAGATACAGTGCCCCCAACTAATATTGGCACCCTTGGTAATACGAGTAAAGAAGGCTGTGAAAAACTGTCCTTATTGTTTAACCTTTTGTTAAAATAATACACAAACATACTCTGCTCTCATGGATATCAAACAATTGCAAACAAAACACAGGTTTATCACATAAAAATGTATTTGTTAAATATATGTGTGCCACAATTATTGACACCCCTATGAATTCATATGAGAAAAATATATTTTAAGGATATTGAAAAAAAATTTTTAATACACTTGGGTGACTAGGAACAGGAAATTTTTCAACCATGACTTCCTGTTTCACAGGGGTATAAATATGAGGTAACACATAGGCCAAATTCCCTTAGTCATTCATAACAATGGGTAAGACCAAGGAATATAGTTGTGATGTGCGGCAAAAGGTTGTTGAGCTTCACAAAATGGGAAGTGGCCAATATTAGTGGAGGGCACTGTAAATATAGATAGATAACAGTTTTAGCAGCTAAAAAGCATAAAGAGTCCTGTGAGAAAAAATGTTATTCTTGGCAAAATTAGCAAATCTAATTCAATAAATCAAGAATGAAATGTGTATAGTCTCAGAAACTCAGATATCACCTGCCTATTAGTGCTATCGGATTAATAGTCTTGAGCTGATTGCCAGCCTTATAAAATATGCTGCTTTTTTAAATTAAATCCTTTAAGGAGAATTAACCTGTGTCGTCTGGTCAAGATATGAAAAGTCTCACTGCTGTTTAAGAAATAAGGGGGTCTGAAAAAATCTGAATCTCACTGAAAAAATCTATTATTAGTATAAGTATTATACTATTATACATTTTTATTGAATCTGGATTTCTTGATGAAGATAAATGTATATGCACCTTTTTCTGTTGTCTAATGTTTTTAAAAAAAACAAAACTAATTTACTATTCAATATAGGTCTTCAATCACGTTATAGGTTATGACTAGAGATGCACGGATGTATCGGCCAACAAAGATGAGTTGACAAAAAAGTATATATTGCACAGAAAAATATATTTGTAGAGTAGTATATTTCATATCCAGTTAATG
>JANDJT010000002.1:18846068-18869903 GCA_024331685.1 Stegophilus panzeri | reverse complement strand
CAGAATTTAGTTCATGTGTTAATGTTAATTAGAGTAATGTGTTTTCTGTTTATGAGACCAGTTACTGTGAAACTACTTGTTGAAATGGAAAGAATAAAGTTTTTATTTGCATTTCTTTTAGAATTGTGGAATTAATTATTATTAATTTAAAAGAAGGTATAAAAGGCAGAACTATCGGTTATCGTTATCGGCCGATATCACTCTGAATAATCGGTTATTGGTATCGGCTGAGAAATTTAGTATCGGTGCATCTATAGTTAGGATTAATGCTAGAAAAAAGTGATATTTATGGTGTTCAAATCTAAATAATACTCTCATACTTTTTCTTTTTAGTACCTATCCTACACACAAAATACATTTCCCATGATCCCCAGCCTGCCAGAGAACTCCAGCCACATCACATGACCAACAAGACACAAGCAGCATATCCCTATTCACACTCTCCAGACTTCTAATCAGACACACCTGTTCCCATTTACACACACTCCTTTAAATAACTTTGTGAGGTCTTGCTCGTTACTAATGCTGCCTTCAAGTCCTGTCGGAAAGATCTTAATTGTTAGGTGAATGCACATGAACACTACCACAATGTTGTAATTACAACTCGAGAACTTGTATTTTTCTATGAGCCCAGATTCTCAGAGTTGTGGGCGTCAATAACCGTTCAGTTCTTTATTTTCTTTCAATAAGGCAAAATTAATTTCTTGTCATTGATACAAAAAATAAATAAATAAAAAGAAAAGGTTTCTAATGGTGTCAATTTTTTACTAGTACCAGCCATTTTTTCTGACCAAAACCACTTGATGAAAGCCACATCACATCATAATCACGACCTCCAAAGTCATACATATGAACTTCCGAGGACTTGAAGGTAACATAAGCCATGTATTCCTGTGGTTTTGCCTGGTTCTACTTTCTGTCTTTTCCTATTTCAGTCCGTTTGTAGATCACTCAACCCTTTGCCTGATGTTTTTTTGGTTCTGAGTATTACACTGCTTTTTTGG
This sequence comes from Stegophilus panzeri, assembly GCA_024331685.1. Classification (NCBI taxonomy): domain Eukaryota; kingdom Metazoa; phylum Chordata; class Actinopteri; order Siluriformes; family Trichomycteridae; genus Stegophilus; species Stegophilus panzeri. Next base: position 18,868,899 of record JANDJT010000002.1, on the reverse strand, counting down.
TTCATCTGTCCTGGTTTACTCGATAAACCAAACCCTGCATTTCCATCCGAGCCTGAGCATTGTTGACACCGGTAAGTTTCCTTTTCTCACAACAGAAGAACAAAGCATCGTTCTAGCAGTGCAAATCTGTACAGCTTACCATCGTCAGGCTTGTAAAAACAGATTACATGCTGTAGCCTTGCATTTATAAAACGTCTTGTCTTGTAGAGCATGAATGCGACCTTAATTGATTTTGGGGTTGAGGCTATATTAAACTTGCTAAGTACAATAAAGCCTTGATATGATTCAGCTTTATTTCTTAGGATACAACCATCTGCCAAATTAATAAATGTAAACATAAACACAAGCTCTATTTATATTAATAGATACATAGTCCAGTCTACTCAAATTCTGTCACCATTTAATGCATGTCAGTTTTTGATTCACATGAACACAAGGGCTTTGAACAGTCAAGGGCTGTTTCTCTTATATTTTGTTTGAAAAGGCTCTGATAATTTGATAAATGTTAACGCCTCTGCAAAAAAACCAAAAAGAATTAAAAAAAAGGATTTATTCTGTATTGAAGGGATATGACTCAGATGAAACTCCAATGGATTTGATGTAACACAGATCATCAGGTTGAACACAAACTCGAGGAGTCCATGAGAGCTCGAGTGCATACTAAGAAATTCATGTAATTCTACTTTTCTCTCCAGTTGTTGATATAAAAGTTATTTGTAATGAAATATATTTTTTATTACATTACAAATGAATGCAAAATGGAAGCATTTTCACTAATGGTTTTTAGATTTTTGGACCCCACTGTACTTAAGTTTGTTTGTTACAAGGTATAAATCAATTTGCCCTGTTGTTATTTGTTTGTTTTTTTGCTAGCTTCCGATGCCAATTCATGAATCATGAAGTGATACATGCTTACTCCATTCACAGCATCATCTCCAAATAATGCTATTTATGATATACTCATATGTTATTCTATAAAAGTTACTCATTGCTTATGCATTTTTGATAAAGTTGTTGTGTAGACAGACTTCACAATAAAGCAGAAGAGTCCTCATCTCCACTTCATGTAATCGATTATTCATGCCAGACATGGGTAAGACTAAATCAGACTGGACTGAGAATTAAGCAATGTTAGTGTTACATTCAACCAGCAGCCCCAAGGCCATGTCCTCACCTGTGGTACTGGGCCTGGAGGAACTGGAACTCTTCTTTAATGCGGTCCAGTGTCTCCAGCACAGTGAACTTGAAGGACTGGCCAGGCTGCAGTGGGACCTGAAAGAGAGACAGCAGATCATCAAAGTTATTCATCAGTCTGTACAACAGCTCCATTATTTCACTTGCTATATTTGCACACGACGTTTGTCACAACAAATGTTGCTATTCAAACACTATTTTTATTATTGTTAGCTGTCTACCACAGTATATTGGAGTTAAAATTAAATCATTTTAAAAAGAAAGAACACACTGGTGAGCTCAGGAACACCAAAAGGCCCAAAAGACCACAGAAAACAGCTGGTGGATGACGGAAGAATTCTTTCCCTTGTGAAGAAAATTTCTTTCCTATGGACAAAATCTTCCTATGGACAGATGAGACAAACATCAACTTGTACCAGAATGATGGGAAGAGAAGAGTATAGAGAATGGAAGGAACTGCTCATGATCCAAAGCATACCACCTCATCTTACGGAGTGGGCATTTATGGCTGCCAATGGAACTAGTTCCCTTGTATTTATTGATGTTGTGACTGCTGACAAAAGCAGTAGGATTAATTAGTATATTAGGCTATATTATCTGCTTAGATTCAGCCAAATGCTTCAAATCCCACTGGACGGCACTTCACAGTGCACATGCACAATGACACAAAGCATAATTTACACACCAAGCCAAAGAAGTGGAATGTTCTGCAACGGCCAAGTCAATCACCTGACCTGAATCCAGTTGAGCATGCATTTCACTTGCTGAAGGCAAAACTGAAGGGAAAACTCCCTAAGAACAAGCAGGAATTGAAGACAGCTGCAGTAAAGGCGTGGCAGATCATCACCAGGGAAGAAACCTGCCGTACAGTGATGTCTATTGTCAGACTTCATTCCAGGCAGTCGATGACTGCAAAGGATTTGCAATCAAGTATTAAAAATGACAAATTTAATTTATGATTGTTAGTTTGTCCAGTTTCTTTTGGTCCCTTAAAAAGTGGGGACCACATAAAAAAGTGCTGTAATTCCTACACAGTATTTGGATGTAAATACAGTAAATGTAATGTAATGTAATTCAAAAATGAATAATTTAATGGTAGACAACTAAAATAACTAACTTTGTCAATGTTCACATTTTTATGGACCTGGACCGCTACCATTGTAGTGAGCTTACAGTATACGGTATAGTGAATTGAAATCTATGTAGAATCCATCAAATATCAGCCATAATCATCATCATAAGGAGCAAACAATGTATAGGAGTATGAATGAATGAGTATATGAACCTGCAATGAAAACAATGAGTTATCTGTTTAGATCAGAAATGGGATCAAAAGGATCATTTCTGCAACCTGAAAGGTTACACTGAATCAGAAGGAATGTAGCTGCTCAAGGTTCTTGAAATGATTTAAGTGTCCTTGGTATTAAAAGTAATAGTAACACATGCCATTTCAGAAAGACTCCAGTGCTACCCAACATGCTTCAGCTTCGAGCACATATTAACTACATATATTTACTACCTCTTCAAAATACTGCTGGCCAAAAATAGACTTTAACACAATCTTTCCCTTACCAAACATGCAGTTGATCAGCTAAGACATTTGTTTCTGCAGTTTTGCTGATCTTAGCTAATCTATTATGCTTTTTCCATTCTTGACCAAACTACTCCTACACTGATTATAGATCAGCATCCTGCTCCCATCTCCACATGACAGGATCCCAGTTACCGCTTGTTAATCTCTCACACACAGCCCGGACCAGACAGCAACCTTATTTATACACACTGTTCCTTATTAATTCCCTCACTTACTCTAATTTCACTAGCTATTTAAAGCACGGGCCACACTTAAAATGGCTGCCTTTCCTGTTCTAATCTTCAGTTCTTTCTGTGGCCTGTGTCTGCCCATCACCATCCCCACCCCCACCCACCCCCGCTTCCCAGCCACTGTAGCACAGTGCAGGACACATGAGAAGAGCAGCTAAAAGTTTGCAGGTTTCAGAAGGAGCTTAATTAGTCTAGACAAGTGAATTTCAATTAAATTTCAATTAGACTCACGGTAGAGGTCAGCCACTCCACGGGCTTTGTGGTAATTAAGCTGCAGGCTCAGCACTGGCTGGATGGGTTCAGTACATATAGCACAGATGTGTGTGTGTGCACGTCTGTAGCATATCCCCACTGACCTTTTTCCACTCAGACAGACACAAACAGACAGTGTTTGTGCACCCTAACTATCTTTTAGTCAACATCCTTTAGCGCTGTTACACCACAACAGTGGCAGTTAGCACCATGAATTGCAGTATGTTTAAACAGAAAACATAGAAAACAAATAAACCAGATATAAGCAAGAAAAAGGACCATGCATTATAGAAATATAGATCAAGAGACATTTCACATATACTAATATTCAACAAGCAAAGTATTCTAAGGCTGCAACAACAAACGGGTCTGTGACGTCACTGTGGATAAACCCCCCCGTCAGTGATGCCACTTCACGATGGTGAAAAAAGCATTTCTATGAATAAAACACATCAGATAAACAGCGGAGGTCACAAAGTGAGCTGCTGTGGGAAAAGTGCACGATCCATGTCTTCCAAGACATGAAAATGTTTTATATTAAGAGCTTCAAACAAACTCGTAAGTGTATTAATGTGGCTTGTCGTGTCAGACACTGTGACAGATGCGTGTGTTGTTTAATGTGTTCCAGACATGTTTTCTTCAGCACAGAAGTGACATTTTTACCTTCATATCCTTATCTTTACATGTTAGAAATTCACGACAGTATTTCCATTTTACATGAAGACTCCTCCTGACAGCGAGAGAGTCTCCGTTAAACTTGAATGAGTGCGAGTCCATGCATGCGCGTCAATCAAACAGCACGCAGTAGAAAGGAAACGCAATAACGCTGACTAAAATATTCATTTTGATCAAATATGTTGCTGTATGTGTGTGCGTAGTTTTATATGGAAATTGAACCTGATAGCCTTCATTATTTTTATTGTCTGATAGGGATGCTCCGATCAGGATTTTTGCAGCCGATACCGATTACCGATTTCTTGTCATCATGATCGGCCGATACCGATCACGATCGTTCGAGCTTTATATAAGTGATATGTAAGCTTTCTGTTGACTGTCACTGTTAACCGTTTTTTTCCAGATAAATACCACAGATATTGCCTTGGTTATATTATTTCCAGTAATGTTGTAGATTATTGTTTTAATTAAGAATCAAATAAATAAGCACAACAAATATTCATTTTACAATGAACATTTTAATAGGCCTTTAAAAATACATGGCGAATGGCAAATTTTTCATTGTTTCTTGAGACTTGAGAATAATTCCACACTGGTGATGACATGACTGCGGCGCTAAAGTTTAACGTCATCATGTGTTTTACGTCCTCACGTGTTTTACATCATCAAATTGCGATCGGTTCGTGAGATCGGCCAAATTTAGAGACTACCGATCGAGTCATAGAATGTGATTATCGGCCGATACTGATTGGCGGCCGATCGATCGGAGCATCACTACTGTCTGAAAACAATAAATCTAAAATGTTTTTTTTACTGACCCAATAATGCAGAAGTCATTAGGGTGCCTAAGACATTTGCACAGTACTGTACACTCACCGACCACTTTATTAGAAACACCTGCACCGCTGTTTATTCATACAATTATCCACTTAGCCAATCATGTGGCAGCAGTGCAAGGCATAAAATCATGCATATACGGGTCAAGAACTTCAGCTATTGTTCACGTCAAACATCAGAATAAGAAAAATGTGATATCGGCCAGTTTTACGGTGGCGTGGTTGCTGGTGCCAGATGGGCTGGTCTGAGTATTTCAGAAGCTACTGATCTCCTGAGATGTTCACACACACAACAGAGTTTACACAGAATGGTGTGAAAGAAAAAAAATATCCAGTAAGCGGCAGTTCTGCAGGCAGAAACACCTTATTTAATTATGAATAAAATTCAAATAAAAGTAAAAGATCTCTATTATATATATTTTAGTCCGTTCATGGGATTTGCACGCCAAGTTGTTGTGGGATCACAAGTTCTACATTTCAAACCGACATGCTATATTTGAGGCATAGCACACGTGCACCTGCTAAAGAACAGGTTTTGAAACCTTTCATCAGTAATGTAGTGGAGTGTTTGGTGCAATGTGCTGCAGCTTTTCACAATTTCACACTATAAGCAAACAACACATAGCTATAAATATCTGTGGGGTTTTTTAAAAAAGTATGTTACCCAGAATAACCAGTAAAAGACATCCAGGTAATAAATCAGCAAGTAATCACTGCCCTAAGTATGAGACTGTACTAACTGCTTTGTTTTTTCACAAGTGTAGCAAATGTTGGTCTGCACCAACATAAGACTGGGGAGTGCCCTGTCTGTTGACCTCGCCATCCTCCTTCAAAAGTTTTTTTAAAAGTTCAGCCACTGTGTAAGACGAAACTGAATCCTGAAATGCTTCTGAGGTTCATTTATGGCTGAAACGCTGCTCTGTGACACTGGGGCCTGCTCAACATGGAGTCATTTCTAATATCACACTGTGATAATACCACAGACCTGTTAAAAGGTTAGGCAATTTTCTTGATAAAATGTAATACTAGACGCACATGCCTAGACGTACGCACACAAACAGGAACAGGGTTAGAATGTCTGCTTAGTAATTGAGTGTCAGACAGCAGGGGGATCTAGAAAACCCAAACTGATCCAGCTAATCTAGGGGTTTGTGTGTGTACGTGTGTGTGTGTGTGTGTGTGCGTGTGTATGTGTGGTAAAACAGACACACACAGAAAGCCATGTGAGAAAGCAGTCAGTCAGTCAGACGCAATTTAGAAGGGCAGGAGCGAGTGAGAATTACCAGGGATTATCTACTGAGAGTGTGAAGGATGAGAAGCTGAGAAACAGAGAGAGGATGACGGAGAAAGAGAGAGATAAAAAAAAATAAGTAAAATAATAATAAAAATAATTTCAAAATAATAATAATAAATAATAATTTATACGGCACCATTCTCACACTAAAGGTCACTTTACAATTGCAAGAAACAGACCAAAACACAAAATAATGATTTTTAAAAAACCTAAATACACAGACGGACAAAGAACGAGTGAGAGAATGTCTTTAAAATCTCCCACACAGCTGTCTATAATCACCCTGTTTCAAAATGCTAATATTTTATTAATGTTGTGGTGGTTTACCATCATAGTATTTGTTTATGCTATGTAGATATTTCTACATAAAAGTGCAAAATAAAAAAAATTGTTGTCTAAAAATGCCTAAAACAGTTGTCCATCCAAATAGATTAATTTAGGACCCACTATTACTGAGCATAAACATTTCTACAGGAGTGGAGATTGTGTGAATTAATATGACCAAAGGGCAGGTATTAAATTTCCAGAGGCCCATTTTTGCAATTTTAACTGAATTTGCAAACTGGTCTCTGGATACTACGTCCCAATATCACAAAATAATGTTGATGTTTCTTTCATTTTAACAGTCTTACTCTGGTTATGCTGCTTTCACCACACATTTGCACTGCAGCGGTCAACAGCGTTTATATAAAAGAGAGCCTGTGAAAAAGTTCTCCTCTACACATACAGTATAGATTATGAACAAAAAAAAGCTGTTTTATTTTGCATTCATATTAGCATTAGCATTCAGTTAGCACCTCTATTTTGGGTTTTCTGTACTGGACGGAAAAAAGCTACGCCCATTTAGACAATTAAAGCAGTTGCATGATTGGTTGAGGATGTGCGTGTTACTCACTGTAGGGCTGCAGAATAAATTGAATATTGATCCCGATTACAATTTTGACCGAACATGATCATGAACATGATCGACTGCGATATTGACGTTTAAAGTTCGTTCTCCACTCCGCTGCAGATCAAATCAAGTGCTTCTTAAACTTACAGCCAATCAGCAGGGATGATGTCATTTTGTACGCCAAAACCTGGGAACGAGTTAGCATTTTAGTTCTTCCGGTTCCAGCCCAAAGTCAATGGATTTTTTGAATGGGATTTTGGTTAAAAGCCTGAAATTAGGTCTGTGGTGAATACAAGCTCAAAATATTTTCACGTTTTATTCTATGACATAAAATATGCCAGTAAAACCCCACTCATTTAAAGTTTTACGTGTATTGAAAAAGGCGGTTGCTAACTGTCATGTAATGAGGGTTTAGGACGGATGCAAGTGCATATAAGAGCTTTATTGAAGAGAGGCAGACGAATTCAAAATGTGAGACAATAGCGTGTTTAAAAACAAGCAAAAAGTCAGGCAATCGGCAAACGGGCATAAACAAGACTAAACAAGAATCAAACAACGAGGTCAAGAACAGGACCAAAACTATAAACAAAAGCTTGGTACATGGAAAAGTCACGCAATACTTTGTGTCGAACAAAGAGACACGAGGGGTTTAAATGACAAACGTAATTAAGGGTGAACACAAAACAGCTGAGACTAATGGTGACACGTAAGGGAACAACCAATGACAATACAGGGGCAGAGACAGGACAGAAATCATAACAAAAGCACATGTAGACAGTAAACAAAGTCAATGTCACTAAAAGAGCACGCTGCGAGCTCCAGCGCTAGCACGAGGGGAAATCATGACACTAACATGTTGCTACAGACGTTGTCTGGGGCATTAAACGTCATCACGCCGAACAGGAAAAGTCTTCACAGATAAACTGGTTCAGGTGTGCTGTGCACAATTCCCAAAAAAAAACAAAAAAAAACAGTGGATGAAGATCCATCCAGAGTAAATCCGTATTAGCTGTTTATTTCTGGCGACTGTATTTAGGCTTTTATTAACATAAACGTTGTGTTGATTTGTGAAAATTATCTTTATGGACAGAACATGTTAGTATTGTAAACTTTTGTTGATCACAGAGCTTATTTTTTCCAATAATCCAAAAGTCTATGTGAAAATCCTGTCGGGTTTTTGTCGAGGGAACCGGTGTGATGGTAACTTCCGGGTTCCAGTAAAAAATGACGTCGTCCCTGCACCTCTCTATTGAGGGATTTGTCTGCGTCTCTCCTCCTGTAAACAGTTATTGCCTTTTCTGCATTCGCCTGAATTGTTTTCATTTGGTTGCATATTGTTATATTTGATGCACATTTTTACTCATCCTATATTTTGGGTACAATTTTATTTATATTTTGCTTCTACGAGATGATTCACTTTAAGGATCAGTCTAATTTGATTTGTATATTAGCAGGAATGTAGCACAACATGGAGGTGAAAGCAGCGGTCTGTTTAATTAAAGGTGAACATGCAATAAAAATATGTTGTCCCTAAAAGCTATGAATAATCGTGATAAATAATCGTGATCTCAAAATTGATCAAAATAATCGTGATTATCATTTTGACCATAATCGTGCAGCGCTAACTCACTGTGAGGTTTTGCTCACAAAATCCGGTCTATAAAAAAAAAAAAAAAACATTCTGAAAAACAGGAAGTGCAACTAGGCCTTAAGGTACAAAAGAAATGAGGCCTGGTACTTTACCTATAGAACATTTTCAAGGGAAAGTACTGGTGCTTGGAATCTAGTGGAATCTCAATATAAGCTCTTTTTTTGATCAGCTGATATAATTTGAATTAACGGTGAAAAGACACAGAGAGATATCAACATAGCTCTATCAACAGGGTCCCCTAGCAGCGGTGAGGTCTGAACCCTTCCTCTGATGTCCCCTGACATCTGATCACTCTGTGTGTGAGTGTTTGAGCTAACTGCAGTACCAGAGTTCAGGCTGTGTGGTGAAGAGAGACTGCACTATTTCTGAAGTGTCTGTGCCAGTTGCATCACTGCCTCTTCCAAAATACTCAGGAGACAGCAAGGGCCATGAAATAATTATTGGCTGGTGAAATATTTAGCAAAAAAAGCAGAGATGAGGAGAGCCAGAGTGTGGAGGGATAGGGAGTATAGCTGTGATCCATGCACATGCTTTCCACACTGCTTGAACCCTCCTCCACTCTCTAACCATTGCTAAACCCTGCAAGGCAGATCAGGCTCCTAGTCTATGCCCACTAGAAAAACACTCCATCAAGGTAAGAACAACAGCTGGATTCTGCATGCCAGCCTCTATCTCCCAGCACAAACCGGTGTCCCAGCAGCTGCTATGCAACAGCTTTTCTACTCCATCTTAAACCTCATTTAACACTCCAGAGTCTACAAGCTCAGTGACTCGCCTGCAACATGGCTTCAGCACAGCATGCTCTGTCTCTCTTTGTGGGGTCGACCCAAAGCTATGAATCCAACACTGGATTAGAAAATGCACACTGACAGGGGAAAAACAACCTGGTGCCTTTCCAAAACCATTCTCAGCTCACTTCTCTCACCTCGACGGCTTTACATTGGCTGATGAAAACATTAGATTAGAAGGGAAAGCCATAACTGACTGTAACCTGTTTAGTCTCCAAAATCCTGCAGTGTTATGGAGGTGCATTGCTCAAAATCTACAGGCAGAATGGAACAATGGAAGGGCGGGAAGGAGAGCATGTGCCAAAATGAGCAGCTCCTAGCTAAGTGAGCATGTGTGAGGCCTGGGGTTGGATATTTGGCGTAGATGTTTCCCTTGGCCACCTGATTAGTGTGAGAAAAAATGTCTGTCTCCCACACACACACACACACACACACACACACACACACACACACAGACGTGCATAAATTAGAGCAGATCTTTTCAATAAAAAGCAGGATGGGCAAGTTGATGATTGATGAAAACTGCTAGGGATGCATGATCTCTTTAAATTTTTTCAACAATATTGATGTCAGTATCAGTCAATACCCAACATCCTCTTAGTAACCGAGCTAACTCAGAGGCCTAAGGGCATCATGCAATTTGTGTCCTATGTTTATGTTCATGATCTGTGTTGTCAGTTAAATTCCTACAGGTTAAACATTCAAAAATCCCAATCCAATACGATACCAGTCTGGCCCAGGTACCAATGCCCAACTCTTTGAGTTATTAGGCACACGTGATGATGTGCAGATGCTGTGATCAGACAAGGTGCACACATACTCAGGACTAGATGCTCTTTCTGCCTCTTATTTTGATCCTCTTCTATTAAATCTGCCCCAATTTCTAGCTGGTGCAATATTTTAGGACGCACATAAGGGAGCTTTCTATCACTCCCCCAGACAGAAGCAGTGCTTAGTGAGCACTGCTAATATTTCGTGTATGATGACACGTGTCTCGAGAACCGTTCTTCCAGAAGATACTCCTTCAGTTGCTGTTTTGATGATGGTGTTTGATGAAACACACCACTCCAAAATCTCGACTGGGATAAGATCTGGTGAGTGTGAATCATTTTCATCCTCATCAAACCATACAGTGAGTCACTGAGCCCTGTGGATGGGGGAGGAGTCCATCTGAAAGAGACTACTCCCATCCAGAAATGACCCAAACCATGACAGCGAAATAAACAAATGCCGTGCACAGCACAACAGAGCTTCTGGTTCTTCCTTTTAATTAGCCACAGGTTTGTATATACATACACAGGGTAGGGAGCAGCTCTGCATAAATGTATACGCAATACAGCACATCACTTTCCCAAACACACACACACACAATCCTTCCCTTCAAATGCAGGCTGCACTAGAGCAACCTGCAGGGGATTCACATACCTGTATATATAATCATCATGTGTTCACGCCACTAAACTCCCATTACTTAATGTATAAGATTACCTACTCTCTCATGAAAGGTGTGCACTGTTTATCCCAAATAAGTCTTCAGCTTTCATCTGAAGAGCTGGCTCACGTTACTAACGGCTTGCACCATTTGACCCATGGAAGTGTGTGTCCCAGTGTGTTTACTGTGTAAAAGCAACCTCGCATACATTATACTGTGCTCTCTTAATTTGAACCTAAACCCAAATGATCTGAAATCTGAAGACACAGTCACCTCTATGTGGTCTGATACCAAATGGGTGTCAAAGTTTATGTTTTGTAAATGCAGGAAAGTTGAGGTACGTTGATGATGGACCTTGAAAAACAAACAAACAAACAAAAACAAACAAGTGAACTTTTCGGATCGCCATTCTTGGTTCGGTTAGCATACCGAAAGATGTTTGATCACGCTCTGTAACTGTCTTGTAAATTTGTATTTACCTAAACAGCACTTAATAAATAAGTGGCACTTTTATTTGTTGAAATGGAAATTTTACATTATACCGTTATGTTTATTTAGTATAAAATAATGTGTGCACATAGGAAATTACTGTCTTGACATGCCGTACCAAAATTATATACAAAACTAAAATTATGAGCCTAAAATCAAACGGTTTGTGGACCTTCCAACGCTCAACTTGCGATGACGCTTCCTGGTAGAATAAGGCTCATAATCATCCCGTTCCATCCAAACACCAAGGGATGGATGATTTGGCAAAATATCATAGCACAATATTGGAGGGCTTTTTCACGAATCCTGACAAGTTTATTGGTCTTTATGCTTGCTAACAAGTGCTAGCAGAAGATTTTTAAAAAACAGTCAAAAACTGTTTCAATGATATTCTATACAACAGCTAAAAAAAAATTAGATCAGCTACTTGTTTCTGTAACAGTGAAGTTGCCGGCCGCTACAAAAGTACTGCTAATGTTCTCTAAAAAGCATAGTGTGGCATAATTCATCGCAATATAACATCAAGTAGTATAGCCCTAACACCAACCACAAAAAACCCAGTGGTGTCGACGAGTGCTATCACTCTTCCTGGCACTGTTTGCCTTGTAAAGCAGGTCTTAACCCATACACACACATCGCACACGCATAGGAACAGAACAAACAGAGGCTGGCACTGACACGATTTAGTGATGTCTACGATCTGCAAGATCTGCCTTTCTAGGAACTGAGCTGATAGTGATGAGAAGCTGCAGAGTTTCTGAAGGATTTACTTCCCTGTAATTGCTTCTGTCATCTGTTCGGCAACTCAGCAGCGCTGGGAAACATCTTACAAATACATGCCGGAGATCCCAAATGGTTTGAAGCGTTCTCAACACATTCTCCAACATGAAAGGCATATATGTATACACTCGATCATATTAATCTTTCCCATTTTCTCTGCTGTAAGTGAGATGTAAAAAAGAAACACCTGCTATAACTGCCCTCTGGAGTTCGTTCCTTGTAGAGAAAGCTCTCACTGGCTGTAACTCCAGTGATACAGCAGCTTTATGGGTATGATGGTTAGGCAGTGATACACTATAGGAGTGTTGCATGGAGAGATATTTTAATCAGGCTGAGCTGGGGTAATCATTTCACGCCAACTGAGATGCGGTCTCTCAGTGGTCTCTAGCGGGAACACATCAAACAGGCCACTGACCCGTATGCTTTCAACACCTACCTGATAACAAGCAAGCTCACTGTGACTGGTCCGCCTTTCCATGAACTCAAGTGTGTAACAAGCCAGAAGCTTATTATACAACATATAACACAAACACACACACACACACACACACACACACACGAGGGCAATTCCGCCCACACATCTTAAAAATAAACTGGCTACTGAGAACACCTGGGTGCAGCTGAGGGGCTTTTGTGTGTGTGTGTGTGTGTGTGTGTGTGTGATTGAAAGCCTCTCTCTGAAGAGAGACATCTCTCTCAGCAACTGTTTCATCTATGTCTTTCCTGCTCATACAGCTTACTCTCACTGAACTGGACAGCAGTGCATGTGCATATGTGTATAGCTGAAAGAGAGAAGGGATTGAGGAAGATAAATAGAGACTGAGAAAGGGAGGGAGGGAGAGAGAGAGAGAGAGAGAGAGAGAGATAAGGAAGATGAAAGCAAAAGGAGTGTCATGCACTTACCGGATGTCTACCCTGTGGGTACATGGTCAGTGCAGAGACGCTTGTTAGGGGTCTGATGGGTAGTGGGGCTCCCTGAGCTCTTTGCACTCCTGTAAAGGTGAGGTAGAGGTTTTAGCAGGGACGGAGCCCAGGATCCAGAGTTGGGAACCCGGCTTCAGCCTCTGAGTCTGGGCAAACTCAAGTGCATCCAACAAGAGCTGATGCGAAATGAATTCCTGAAACTCCCACTGCTGACTTTTTCCTCCACCTTTCCTCCTCACAGGAGTCAAAGTCACACTGTCAGCTGTCCTCCTGTCTCCCGCTCTGATGAGTCTGACTGCTCGGATGAAGCCGCAGTCACATCCAACTGTCCCTTCTCTGTCCTTCCTCAAAGCACACCAACAAGGTCCAAAAACAAACACACACCTCCATCCGAATCAAGCCAAGCGACTTCCTCTTGTAACACAGAGAGACAAACTAAAGGGATATATATTTTTTTTTTTCCCCAAGCCAGACTGAGAGTGTAAAAGGAAGGGGGAGAGAGTCACAAAAAAAAACAAGGATGGGAGACAGAGCTTTGTTTTTAATCTAATTCTAGAGGGGGGAAGAGAGAAAAAACACAGGAAAGCAGGAAAGAACAGCAGGTCACTGGAAGATCCAGCAGGCTTTTCAGCAGCGAGTCCTAGACTGTAATATATTGTGCCTGTTGGCTTCAACACAAACACGAACAGCCTGCTCAAGCTGCAGTTAAGGTGGCACAGTGGAGATAGCTGAGAAGAGAGAGAGAGAGAGAAAAACAAACACTCTTATTAGGCTATGTGACCAAGACCGTGGTACATTTGTCTGTTACATGGATTAATTACTGACACCTTTTTAAGCAATAAATGCAATATATACACAATGTGTAGTAAGCAAGCAAGCTAACTTACTGTAGTTATTGTTAGCAATGAACAAAGTTGTATATATTGACAGGTTTGTCTACTGACAAATAATCAATGATGCGAATTGAGACATATCATGAAATCACACTCATTCTTTTCCATGAAAAACACAACCAAGGTTACTAACAGTTTTGAAATAGGAGGAGGACAGAGGTATTTCCAAATTCTATCGTCATGAATACTCATAGATTCTGGTATTTTTATGTCTGTATATGTGGACAGATGTTACTTGGCCTTCCTTATAAAAAAAAAAACATCCATCCATCCATCTTCCATGCTGCTTATCTTACACAGGGTCAGGGGGAGCCTGAAGCCTATCCCGGGGGACACAAGGCAAGGGACAGGCTGGGCAGGGTGCCGACCCATCACAGGGCACAATCACACACACACTCACACACTACAGACAATTTGGAAATGCCAATCATCCTACAACACATGTCTTTGGACTGGGGGAGGAAACCGGAATACCTGGAGGAAACCTCCAAAGCACGGGGAGAACATGCAACCTCCATGCACACAGGGCAGAGGTGGGAATCGAACCCCCAAACGCTGGAGGTGTGAGGCGAACATGTTAACCACTAAGCCACCATTCACCCCTTTAAAAAACATAATATCATTTTTCTGTTCTTTTTTTTAAATAACACATTATAAATGGTTATTATAATTATTACATTATAATGGTTACCCGCCACGGCCCAGGTTCGATTCGGTCAGGGATCTAACCCCAGCCACTGGACGGCTGCACGAACCAGTGCCAGTCCCAAGCCCAGAAAATGGGGAGGGTTGTGCCAGAATCAATATGCAGACAAGTGATCTGTTGTGGTGACCCCAAACTGGGAGCAGCCGAAGGAAACCGTAAATACAAGATTTATCAAATATGGTCATGTATTTTATGTCAGAGGACAATCTGAAAACAGAAACAATATTCAACAGTGATTGTTGATACAATCCTGAAGGCTAATAACACTCACCTTTAATAATATTTAGAAAAGACTATTGTGGTGATATACAAGATGTATATTTAAGAGGCCAAATGAAAGTAATCTACAACTGGTTTACAGTGGATTAAAAAAAAGTCATCTTTACAATCCAGTTAAAGTCACCCAGGTTCAATAATGGTCATGCATGGTCATCTCAAGTCAGTCTGTGCTCACTGGGAAAGAGAGGAAATGCAAAAAGAAACCGAGCCAGAGAGGGAAAGTAGACAGAGACAACAAGAGACTGAATGGAAGACAGACAGATGAAATATGATTCAATTTGCAACCAATTCTGGTTAAGTGTTCTGTGCACGCATCCACATGTCTACTGTCTGTTTGTGATAGATGAACATTTACTGGCCCTTCAAGAAATAATTTGTACTTTAATGACTCCAGTCATGATTGCAACACTCATGACCGTGAGTCATGTGATATTCACCATCAGCATGCTCTCAAATCCATAAACTCATTATACTGCTTTATCACACCATCCTCAAAATGTCCTGTTTATTTCTCTTCGTCAGTACCACATCACTCTATCTACACCATTCATGCAAGCCTGAGTCCTGCCTTTATTCTCCTTTGTGCATGCTCTCTTCCTCCACCGCAACCCATTTCTCCCTGAGGTGTTTTCCCGTCAGTCATTCCACCATCCGCAACACTTATCCAGGTCAGGTATTGCCCTAATCAGTGTTATCTAATAGTGTGGATTAGGCAGGTAATTATTCACACAAGCCTCCCCGTGCCTCTCGCTGATGGGGCGTGATAATTACCACCGCAGCAGGGTTCAAACAGCCACCCCGAACTAAGGGAAGACAGGTATTGTGGAGGGACCCTCCAAGCTCCTGTGCTTCCTACGTGTTATTCTGTCAGGGGTCATGTCACTGGGCAAATAAAAACAGAGTGTATTTATGTAGCATTGTGAAGTCCCAAATGTATGTAATATATATAATATGTATATATATATATTAACAGAGTTTATACAATCTACCAAATGACACATAAAATTGTCATTTGGTAGTAATTTTCACAATTTAAATTATAGTGTCCCTCCTATTTGTATCTGTTTCCAGCATATTGTTGGTGGTAAAATGATCATATGCGAAACCTGTTACATATTTTCCAAGCAAAAAAACAACAACAACCAACGTAAGTGTTGTGATGAGACATTGCATGTGTAAATATCTGTGTAAAATGGTGCGGAGCATCTTCTGGATTATCAAATAACGAATGATAGTAGCACTCTCGTTTAATAATATTCCAGCTGTTTCCAAATAAATGCTTTAATACTTTAATACAGAGGTGCTGTGGGGCTTGATGGCATTCATTTTCAGATTTTTGAAAAAGTTTTGTTGAAAGCAGATTACACAACGTACCAAAAACTGGGTTGTGTGGTTATTATACTGTTCATTTTTCCACAGCATCACCCTGACTGTCCTTCACAGCTCTGCAGAGAACGCCTTTACGCCGTCTCACCTGATGTTAGAGAATGGAAACAGTAAAAGCGTTCAAACACAGTACCGTGTTCAGGTAATATTAATCGGGGCACTGAATATCTGCTCACATATGAAACTGCAGTGTCTTTTTTGCTGATGTGATGTGACTCAAATTGCAGACACAAAGTAAACAGAATATGATGCTCAAAAGATGGAAAGTGTGTCACCTATACACTCACAGAAAGATCTACAAATGACACAAAATAGATTTAATCAGCTGTTGTACGCTACATAAACAACCTTAGCGCAAACATGGACTCTCAAGAGCTTCTGTGACCCACTCACAGTCAGTTCATTAACACGGACTACGTTTACATGGACAGCAATAATCTAATTATTGACCTTATTCTGAATAAGACAATATTCTGATTAAGTTGTTTACATGAGTTGCTTTTAGAATACTCCTTTCATGTTCCTGTTTTACATGTTATAGAACGTAGATCGATTAACGGCACACATGATTACTTACCATACACGTCATTACTTTGAATATGACTTTAGTCGGATTAAGGAAATCAGAAATTGCTGTTTACATGGTAGTTCCTTAATCAGAGTATTGTATTAACCGGGTTAATATCGGATTATTGTTGTCCATGTAAACGTAGTGAGAGAGTGAACTCAGGTGAACATCTCATGCTAACGGGTCTAAAAATTACACACATTTTGACCAAAAAGCGAATTATACGTGATTTTACATCAGCATTTAAACTAACTCGACTCACCTTTATAACGGATTAATTGACTACATTTTGGACTCACTCGCCTGTTTATTCTACACTAATAACATGCTGAACACACACAAAATGTTTTCATGGCTGAAAAACTTTTCTAAATGCAAACATGTCTTTTTTTAAAATTACAAAAAGGTGCTATTATCAATTTTAATCATATATTAATCACTACAATAAATCTCAGAGTAACCCTCTCCATTTCAGCTATGTTCCAAGTCCACCTTAAACGCTCGCGAAGGCAAAGAGCTCTCTTTCGCTGCTCTGATTGGTTGAAGGGACTTATACTTTCCAGCCAATGAACACGATAAGATACCACGTTGGGTCCTGACGTAGGCTGGTGAAACCGACTAATAGTAGCGCTTGAGGCTATTGACTGGCTGCGGACGATGGAGAGGGGAGGTGTGCAGTCTGTGGGGATTGTGGGCATTGAAGTTTCAATTATTTCAACACACACACACACACACACACACAATTCTCCCTCCTAAACCCCGCTGTCAGTCACGCCACATAAATGCTCGATAAATTCCGCTGTTAATTTCAGGCTTACCTCTGCTCAGTGAAGACAAACTGCGAAACGGTGCCTGCTGGGATATTATTTTCTTTTTCAACAATTAACCCAAATCACAAAATATTCCTTCTGTATTGAAGATCATTCCTTTTTAAATATTTCTTGCTGTCTAGCCTATCATGCCTGTTATACATTCAGGACCATTTTAAAACGACTCAGTTTTGGTCTCTGTTTTAGTCTCTTAACATCCCTGCTGGGAAAAAAAAACCCAATAGAAACCCTCATAGAATTTGTAATGGTTTGAATGGTTATAATGGGAATTATATTGGTTTTAATGGGAACTGTAATGGTCCCTGTAGGCCTCTACTGGTAATTTGTTGCCTTCTATTGGTATGTTATGTCAAGTGGATACCATTAAGGACCTACATCCTACTACCTAATGAAAACCATTTGGTAATGGTTTTTAATGGTTAACAGCTGATGGTCTGTATTGGTATTTGTAGTGGAAACCATTAGAATTTCTGTGATGGTTTCTATTGGGGTTTTTTTCCAGCAGGGATATTTGTGCCACATAAAAAAAAAATAATAATAATTTTCCCAAGAACCGAGTTTGATCAGATCAGGCAGATCATCTTCGTAGGTTGTCGGGATCATATTGTGACATAAAGGTGTTTGTGGAGATGATGTATAGCGCAAGGTTGCCTTTCCAGAATATGTGTTTTGTTCCTTAGTTAACCAATGGTCAGATAATGCCGTTACTGTCCTGGCTTCATAATTGCTCTATAGTTCCTGATACTCAATGGATTTGGTTTAAATACTTACAGCACTACAACGATCAGTTGAATCAACGTGAGTTAGATATGATTTATTAAAGGAAAACTCCTCCCTGAAACACATAAAATATGCTTATATTTAAACGTTTGTGATGCACTTTAATGGTTCTGGTAATAATTTGTTTGTTGGTGCTGTATTTTCATTATTCCTGTGAGAAGTTAGTGGCTGTGTGCTGCTGTGTGATGTCACAGGGGGACATTGCCACCACAGTTACAATCACATTTAATTAGAGAAACAATTTCAGCAATCTCAATCATTAGGGATAACATTTTTCAGTGACATTCAAATTCATAGTAATGAAATGACCAGCATATAGAAACAGCAGAGACAGCAAAAGTTGGACTCAAAGTTCCACAATGCAGTTGCACTGAGTTACAGAAGAGGCTCGGCTGGACTAGTCAGCGATGTACGAGATGACGAGTGTGATGGCGTTGACGGCGGTATTAGCATGAACATTATTATTAGCTTTGAACCTGATCTGTTTACAGTGTACAGGTCAGGAGGTGAGAGAGCTGGACAGACTAAATGACTAAAGCGCCGCCGCATCACTCTACGTAGAGATTTAGTAAGGTCTTCTTGCTGAACACAGAACATTAAAAATTTTAATGAAAAAATCATAAAATAAACACTGAATGCCACTGATTATCCCATATTAATTATAAATATTGATATATAAGCCACTGAGGGTGGATTTTGACTTTCTCTCAGCGCTGTAATTTGATGTCAGACTTGGCAATTGGCAATTGGGTTGACAAGGCTTATTTCAAGGTAGGCATCTGCCACTCTGTGGTGTGTTTGCATTAGGCTGAGATTAGTAAGAAATATTTCAGCCCACAGGAGACAATGCCATCAAATTATTCCAAAAATTCATAGCAAATAGCCTGCAAAAAATGGATAATTCTTGTCCCTGGAGCCAGTTTCGACATTCCCTCATACATAATAAGCATAATGCTTGCCACTGCAGCTGCCACTCCACTTCTGCAGCACCTAAAATATGTCACAAAACTTTATTAAATGTAATTTAACTATACTGTCAAAACAACTGAAACATGCAAGAGTATTATACAAATGAGTGAGCAATTAATGTATACTGGATTTAATTCCATATTACGGATTTACAGTATTACATGTGTACTGTAGTTCAAACGTAGTTAAATGATAACCGCACACTCAGTTGGTTTGAATTAACCAGCAACCTGTTAGCTGAAAACAACTTGAAATGGAAATAAAAACAGATTTTACTTCTGTAATGTAACATTTTTCTGTCTGGGGTGCAGTTTGTGGAAGGTAAAGCGCAACATGATATTATTGATTATTATTAATTTTCCTACAGTGACAGTAAAAATTCAGATGATGTTTAAAAGCAGGTATTTTAACGGAAAAGTACAGACAAACTATTTTGTCTTATTAGGATTGGTAAGGATAATAATGATCTTAGTGATTGTGCACAATAGGACCAGCAACGGGTTGTCAGGTTTTTCATGTCAGGGTTAATTTTAAGGAGACGCAAACAGGTTGGTTGCTGTGTTGTTTGTTCGGTTTTCAAACAACAATGGGTAAAATGCAGTGACATACTAGGTTGATAGATTTTCCTGCAAGTGAAATTCGTCTTGGGAATGTAACTGCTGACACAAACACACATACACACACATAAGAATGACTTCAATATAACAACCATGGAAAATTTCAATACCTTCTTCATGCATGAACATACCAACCTGCCAAATTCTCTCTCACCCCATTGCCACCCAGCACAAAACTTTTTAAACATTTCCATGGCATATTTGCAAATTTGGGAAGAGAAACTGAGAATGCAGACTATATAACTGCATAAAAATTCCAGGTATAAATGCAATGTAGAGATTATTCAGATTAGGAATGTACCGCAATGCCACTATCTGTATATGTAGAGGCATGTGAAAAATTGTTGGCTTTTTGACATATTTAGACAAGCAAACATTTGATCCTCTTTGAACCAGTGCCTATTAATAAAGTTTTTAATAAAGCTTTTTCAATTATTTATTCAACAGAAATATCAATAGATGTGGACACATGGCCTCATATCAAAACCTGTGGACTCAGGAGCTAGTATTTCCCCCTTTAGCAGAAATAACTTCTTGTAGGTGTTTTGCATAAATGTCCACCAGTCTCTGACATCAGCTTGCTGGAATTTTTGACCTCTGTTCTATGCAACATTCTTTCAGTTGCAAGACGTTTGAGGGTTTTCTTGCATGTAATGTCCGTTTCAAATCCCCCCACAACATTTCAATGGGATTTAAATATGGGCTTTGACAAGGCCATTCCATAACCCTCCAGTTCTTCTTTTTGAGTCATTCCTAGGTGGATTTGTAGTGTGCTTAGGATCATTAAGCTGTTGAAAGATCCACTTTTGGTTCAACTTCAACTTTCAGACAGATGGCCTCACATTATCTTCAAGCACTCTTTGACATGATGCAGAATTCATATTTGAATCAATGAATGCAAGCTGTCCAGTTCCTGAGGCAGCGAAGCAACCTCAATCCATAACATTTCCACCACCGGGCTTCACAGGTGGTATGAGGTGCTTCTCCTGAAAAGCTGTCTTTGATCTGCACCATACATATCTGTTGTTACTGTGGCCAAACAACTCTATCTTTGATTCGTCTGTCCAGAGCATATTATTCCAAAAGGCCTGGTCTTTGCCTATACGCTCATTGGCAAACTGTAGTCTTGTTTTAATGTTCTTTTTAGACAGGAAAGGCTTTTTTTGATTGCAATCTCTTTCTGATTGTAGAAGTATGCACTTTGACACCAACAGTTGCAAGACTTACTAGCAGATCCTATGATAAAATTTTGGGGTTCTTGGAGACTTCTTTTTGCATCAGACGTTATGTTCTTGGGCTGAATTTGCTGAAATTGGCAGTCGTTTGAAATCTGCACCACATGTAGATGGTTTTCCTCACAGTGGAATAATGATTTTCAAATAATTCTGAGATCTTTTTAAATCCCATGCCAGACACAACCTTTTTTTCTGAAGGCCTTATAGAACTCTTTAGATCTTGGCATGATGACACCACACACCTCAATAACAATGGGAACACCAGACACTAAATATGAGAGGGGTATAAATAAGACAGGTTCCACCTGCACTCCCTAAGCAGGTTCTAATCACTGGCACCCGATCTTCAACACCTGATTCTAATTTTATGGATTTGAAGGTGTGATAAATGTAGGGGTGTACTTACTTTTTCCATGTGACTGATCTGTTTTTTGTTCATTTAAATTGTGAAAATTACTACAAAATGTCCATTTTATGTGTCATTTGATAGAGTGCATCACCTTCATTAATAGGCATTGTTTATAAGAGGATAGAATGTTTGCTTGTCCAAATATGTCAAAAAAGCCAACAATTGCCATGGGGTGTAGCTACAGTATGAGCTACAGTATTATGACTATATTCCGTAGAGGAATTTTCATCATACACATACCTGTACAGTTTTCATAATGTTTATTAGCTGACAGGTTGTGATCCCAAAGCTACAGTACTTTTACACACAGAATGCCCATTCAATATGAGTACCTTTGAGTACATATGCCTCAATTTGAGTACATATGAGTATAAAGGTATAAACAGTGAGTGCATTCACACCTGAATACTAGACAAGAAATTGACAAATAATATAATTTACAGGCAAACAGAAATGCTTACTTGTCCTGATTAGTTGGATGTTGGTGGTCCACATTTGTTTCTCCACTTTTCAGAGCCTCGGGGTGTTGCAGAGGTGTTTTTCCTCTGACCATAGCATATGTATTTACAGCTACTAAAATGTGAGAAGAACAGTGTTCTGACTTCAAAATCTTTGACTCACATTTAAGTCAGAAGTTTTATTTAGTGTTACAGTAGGTGTCCTGTGCTGAGGGCTGAGATATGGTGGCCTGTAAATGCAACACACATTAACAGACGAGAAAAAACCCAACGGCAAATCAGAAAACACAACAGCAAATAAAAATCACAACAGCAAATAAAAATCACAACAGCAAATAAAAAAAAACACAACAAATGTGAATATGCAACAGCAGCATGTCAACATTAACAATCATATGATGTTCAGTAAGGACCTACTCTTTCTGTTTTTAGCTAATGCTGATGTGTTGTCTGATTTGCTGTGGTGTTTTGGTTGTGTTGTTGAATTGTCTGATTTGCTGTGGTGTTTTTAGTCGTGTTGTTGAATTGTCTGATTTGCTGTGGTGTTTTGGTTGTGTTGTTGAATTGTCTGATTTGCTGTGGTGTTTTTAGTCGTGTTGTTGAATTGTCTGATTTGCTGTGGTGTTTTTAGTCGTGTTGTTGAATTGTCTGATTTGCTGTGGTGTTTTGG